>MU394140.1:101626-130279 GCA_022578605.1 Camillea tinctor
GCACCCCCCCCCCCCCCCCCCCCCCCCCCCAGGGCGGCCCCCCGCGGGCCCGGCGGCGCCCAAAAAATAAAAAAAAAAAAAAAAAAATAAAAAATTACCCCCCCCCCCCCCCCCCCCCCCCCTGGAGACCGAGGGGTCCAAGCGCCCCAGATGTGTAATGGGTCAACCCTAGCCTATATGGGTAAGGTACGTGTAGAAGGTGCATGGAACCGATAACGATTACATGAAGCTACCCCGCCGCCAACAGCCTGGCAGCCTGAACGCAACCACTCAAGACCAGCCTCGCAAACAACCCGCAGAACGGCTTCGGACTGATCCTCCAATCCATTACCTATCGTGAATCCTTTTTCAGCCGCGCAGGGAACATTGACTGCAGCAAGCCAAGCCTAATCCTCGTACGATACCACAACTTCTACCATCCTAGCTTTTTCTGGAACCCCGTTCAACCCGTTCAACCCGTCCAGGCTTGCCATTGCCAGGCTTGTCAGGCTTGTCAGGCTTGCCAGACTCTTGCTAGGCTGGACAAGCTAAGAAGTTCATCGTCAGTCTTGGTATCAGTTCTCTCTCTATTCTATACCTAATCTACCCCTTCCCTACCTACCTACCTACCTACCTACCTACATACATACATACATTGATACTACATACAATCTACATTACATATTGATATTTACTAACTTACTAGTAATCTACCATCCCCCCTAGAAGGCTAAACAAAAACCCGTTTGGTACTTCTCTCTCTCTCGCTCTCACTCTCTCTAACACCCAGCCATCATGGCTACTAACCAACAGAATCACCTGCTGGCCTTCTTCACCGCCATGGATAACCAGGGAGGAATTATTGTTAGAGGTAAGTACCTTGTCTAACCCTGATCCCTTCCTCCACCCCCCCCCCCCCCCCCCCCCTCATCGCCCCCATCGGACCCCCCTCTTCTCCATCTCTCCCCCATCTGCGCGTCCCAAACCTTACCGTACTGATACCCTCCTCGTCACAGATGCCCCCAAGCTTGATCTTGACCTCTACATATCCAATTACAAAGGTTGGTCACACACCTGTGCACACGCACACTCCATTTCTTCTCTTGTCGTCATCACGGCGACTCCGATTGCTTGCGACAATGCCTGATATCTCTAGGTCGAACCCGCTTCGAACGACTCTTGGTCATCGGCCAATGCTCTGTAACCCTATGTCTCGATGCTCTAAAAGCTGCCATTGTCGAAGCCAAGAAAGGGAAAGATGTCCAGCGCTACCGTGACGCTTGGGAGTGCATCCGCACGGCGGCACCCGCTGAGCCTGAGGCTATATGGGATGATGCTTGGGTCAATGCCACCGAGAGGGCCAACAAATTGGAGACGCAGCGTCTTGAGGCTGAACTAAAGGGTTACAAGAACAATCTAGTGAAGGAGAGCATTCGGGTATGGGTCATATTTTCTGACAGGCCTGTCCTGTCTCGGCAAACGTGACCGCATGCATATGCTAACCAGTGCTGTTGTTTAGATTGGCCACCGTGACCTTGGTGAGCATTTGGAAAGCATAGGGGACCTCAACGGAGCTGCCGATGCCTATCTCAAAATGCGGCCGGATGCAAGCACGCAGTCCCATATTTTAGATGTGGGCAAGCACATCATCAGCACTATGTTGCAGAAGCGTGATTGGCCGGGAGCACTCGCAAACATCAACAAAGTCCTAGTAGCGAACATGTCACCCGAGGAGCAGAATGCCGAGCAGCCGTATCAGAAAATGGTGTCTGGCTTGGCCTATCTTGGGACGGAGAAATACCACGAAGCCGCAAGAAGCTTTCTAGAGGTGGGTGATCCGATCGTTTGCCAGCGATACAACGATGTTGTCAGCTCAAACGACATTGCTACATATGGAGGTTTGTTGGCGCTCGCATCTATGGACCGGCTGGAGCTGCAGATTCGCGTCCTAGACAATTCCGCTTTTAGAAATTACCTCGAGCTAGAGCCTCACATCCGCAAAGCCGTCTCCATGTTTGTCAATGGGCGATACTCAGCATGTCTAGCGATCCTCGAGTCGTACCGCGCCGATTATCTCCTCGACATCTATTTGCAGAAGCACGTTGCTAGCCTCTTCTCTTTGATTCGCAGTAAATGCATTGTTCAATATTTCTTGCCTTTCTCGTGCGTCACGCTGGATAGCATGAACACTGCCTTTGCGAAACCGGGCGAGTCTCTAGAAGATGAACTCATTAGTATGATCAAGAGCGGAGTGCTGAAGGCACGAATCAACACTATTGACAAGGTCAGTTAGGATATCATGCTACTCCCCTCTCCTATCCCCCCTTTTCTTCTTCTCTCTTTTCCCACTAATACGAATAATAATCCAGTTACTTGTTGCGGTTTCCAATAATGCCCGGGTAGCTATGCAAACCCAAGGTATAGAGGCTGCTAGAAACTATGAACGTGAAGCTCTAGAACGTATCCGCCGCATGAGCCTAGCTGCTGCTGACCTAGAAGTCAGGGGCCAATCCCGAAAGATTGGGAGCACGGGAGGGAACCTGGCCGGGGTCGGGGACATATGGTCGGACGATAGCAACAGAAGGCTGTACAATCCTGGTGAAACCGCGTCTAGCTAGCAGCAGACATGGCATATTAACCCTCCAGGTTCTAAGAAGTAAGCGATGAGCTTAAGATTCGCCATCGATTGCAACACAAAAAGAATTAGCACAAGGTTTCGGGAACATAGACCGGGCCTGGCTGGATGCTACAGAAATGAATACACCAATACTAGGGCGTGAGGGAAAAAAAGGCATCCCGCGCCTCTCTCGGTGAGGTATGATTTCATGATAACGAATACAACACTAGAACGACAAATTATGCGTGGAGTAGATTTTTGATCGGGCAGGATGTCACCTAATCACAGGAATAATCCTAAATCCATTAGCTAGAGAGTAGATGAAAAAAGCTAAGGGAATAGGATTATAATGTAAAAAAAAAAAAAAATTTTTAAAGATGAAAGATGCAGGCGTTAAAATGTCGTGAATTCTCTTGCTATGAATATTATTGGTATACGTGGAAAGACTTTGTTTACGGGAAAAAATAATAAGAATAAATAAAAGCAACATCGTATCCACTATGGTGATAAACATCTGTCATTTTTTCTATTTTTTTTTTCAGCTTTACCCCATCAGCTGCCTGATATCCTCGGGTGGCCAGCGTACCTGGGCAAAGGTCAAGCAACGCTTGATACTCTGGAGGTATTTACGGGTGACCTCGTCGCCCATGACGTGACCCCTCTCGCCGCCGTGTAGTTTCTCGCGCGCGCTGCGCTCGTGGATACCCACCATGGTGACGCCGATGGGCCAGGCGGCCTTGCCGATGCTCAACCGCAGGTACCCATCGTTGGCGTCAACATAGCGGCGCTCCTGCGCCGCCCGCACGATCTCCACCACGGGACCGAGGATATCGTCCTCCAGATCGCCCTTCTCGAACCTGCGGAACAGGGGGACCATGTTGGTGCGGCTCGACACCATGGCGTTGACGGCGGCCTTGGCGGCGAAGGAGGAGGAGTCCGAGGGAGAGGAGGCATTGCCGGCTTTGGCCTGCTCGCGCGCGAGGGCGGCCTCCCACTCCCGCAGCACCATGGTGAAGTATGAGGCGAGCTGGCGGAACAGGTACGCGCGCGCGGCGCGGTCCTGCGGCACCGCCTCCGGCACCTTCATGTCCTTCTCCTCGAGCAGGCGCAGGGTCGTGGGGATGGGGCCCGCGGTCACGACGGTGGTGAGGCGGCGGTGGCGGCGCAGGCGCGCGCGGTGCGTCTCCCCGAACAGGACGGCGGGCTCGCCGAGCGCCCGCAGCCGCGAGATCAGCTCCCCGTCGGGTATGTCTTCTTCTTCTCTTCCCGCGCCGTTCTCGTCGTCTGAGCTGCCGTCGGCCGGGGCGTCAGGCTGCTCGGGCAGGCCCAGGCGCTTCCGCCGCCTGCGCTCCTCCTCGGCGGCTTGGGCCTCGCGCCGCCGTCGCGTGTCCTCTTCTAGGCGGCGGCGCTTGTCCTCCCGCGCACGCGACTCTTCGGCGGCTTCCTCGTCGCGGCGGCGCTTCTCGGCGGCTTTGGCGGCGCGCTTTTCCTCGAGAGCACGCTGCTCGGCGAGGTAGGCAGCTTGACGCTGGGCTTCGGCTTCGGATCGCTTGATATATTTCTTTGCGGGGGCATTGTCGTTGCTGTTATGGCTATCGGAATTCGAGGTAGACGAGGAGGATGTGGCGGGAGTTTTTGCTTTGGAGATCTCTTTGGACATAAGAGCTGCGAAATCCATCTTGGGCGATGATGGTGGGTATGGCGGGAATTGGCTTCGACTGCTTAAGCTATTTATGTTTTCGTGGGTGATTTTTTTCTTCTTCAAGTGTAATAAGAAGTACGAGTCTGTCGAGAGGTTAAGTTAGGTGGTAAGTAGGTAGATGCTAGGTATGTATAAATTGAATGAGTTATGTGCTGTAGAGGTAGTAGTGGTAGGTTGTTTTAATACAATTGGTTGGTCGATCGGTCGGTCGGTGGAGTTCGTGCTTTCTTTATCGATAGTGGGTGAAATTAGGTAATTGTTAACTAGATCTCGTTAAAAAAGCGCGGAAAGGTAAGTGCTATTCTTGGTAGGTGGGGTACTATAGGTCAATTTAAGTTGGGATGAGAGAAGCTTGTTTGTTGTGTTTAAAGTTGGTGATAGGCTAGGTTAGCTTGTTTTGGTGTTGACGTTGTTGACGTTAATGTAAACAATTTTAATTTGGGGAAAGTTTAGGAGAAAAAGAAGTCAAGACCAGGTTAAAATAAAAGAATAAGAGCCGCAGGGTAAGGTAACTTAGGAAAGAAAAAAAGAACATTCTACATTGTCGGGAATTTTACGCTTGCGGGACGCGAGGTGACGAGCTTTTTTCCAGGTTTCTACACAGCCACACTCGATAAAGCTTGCTTCAACCGTACATCCCAACTTTGCCTTCCCGATTGGACATTCCCATTGGACCTACCTAAATCACCCCGGACCGGATAACTGTTGCGACTTAGTTCCGTGCAGTTTGCAGTTTCAGCTTCTTTCAAGGCAAGGTGGACCAAGAGGGGGGGGTCTTTCCTCTAACTTACAACTCTACTAACCTACACTAATAGCCTATACCTAAGTCTATATAGGCGGCACTAGCATATGTACACCTACAACAGCAACGATAACATAACACAACACATCACAACGACAGCAACAACATGTACTAGCTGAACAAATCTTATGCTACACGCACCTTCGCCTACACCTATTTTCAGACCTAGGTTAGACCCTTTCCATAATGGACCGTCACGAGACATCCCCTTTCACGCTACAGCTCTTCTATAGAACTGGCGCATTCCATAGGTAAACCAAAATCCGCTACGACAGTTGCTTCACAAGTCGCGCATAATAATAATAACAACTCGCCTTCAGACCAGACGAATTCATCACCACACCGCTACCCCCACATCTAACTCTACACACCTGGTCCAACTGTACCCTCACCGAGCTCTCCCACCACCTCGCTGCCTCTGGCTCGTCTATCCTCCCCAACCCAGCCATCGGCACGCGCCTCGCCTTTCGCCTCATCTTCCCCGACACTCGAGCCACTCGGGGCTCCTCATCTGCAGCCTCGGGCCACCACCACCACCACCATGCCGCACCCCCCACGATCCCGCGCTACATGGTCAAAGAACTGGGCAGTCTTGTGATAGGCGAAGGGGGCCCAGGCCTCGATGCGGACGGCGTAGACCACCCCGCCGACGATGGCCACCAGAACAATGGCGAACAAAATAACCACGACACGAACGATAACAATGACAACAATAATTATAATCTTAATAACGGTAGCAATAGCGTGACCAATGCCCACGCTGGAGATGCGCACAAGACCCTAGCTGACGCGCGCTTCGTCGTCGGGGACTACATCTCGTGCGCCATCTTGCCTCCGCAAGCCGACGGGTCTGTAGCCCCTGCCTCGAGCGCGCGCATGGGTCGCGGTGCCGGCGCAGGAGAGTCACGGGTGGCCGTTGGCCGGGCGCCCACCGGCTTAGCGGGCATGGGCATGGGGGGCGGGGCCGGGAGGGAGAACGGCTACGGGTACGCGCACGGTCGGCACGGGAGAGGACGGGGCGGCGGAGGGGCCGCCGCGAGAGCCAGCGCCGGCATCGGCGCGGGTGTGCCTATGGGCGAATGGAGAAGGGGCGAGAGGTTACCCGATATACCACCCTCGAGTCGAGGGAGGTCAGGGAGAGGACGGTATTGAGGGATACTATACCTAACCTTAAGGGAGAAAAAGGATCAAGAGAGAAGGAAAGTAAAGAGAAAAGAAAAAAAGACGGTAAGGATGGAACTCGAGTTCTACAGTTTAAGGGCGGAAGAGGGGAGCAAAGGGGATCGGTCAGGTCACAGTCGGACGATTTTATGTTATGCTAACTAGGGGCGTTGATATGGGGCTGTCTGCTTTCTTGTTTCTTTGGTTTAAAAAGGGGGGTTCGGGCAAACAGACCGGAAGCACCAATACCCTATCACCTATTATTATTATCTAGAAGCAGGCTGTTTCTATTTCTCCCTCCCCTTTCCGTTTCTTCAGCTCAAGAGGAGAAGAAGAAGAGGTCAAAAGCTAAAAGATGATCAAGTCGTAGATAACTTTGTACGAGATTTCATATTAAGAGTTCTGCCTATTAGTCTTGTCTACCTACATAGATCAGTTTATTATAACTTGCAACTGAGTTAATGTTTCAAGTACTGAAGGTTGTTCTTCATTTCCATCCTTCTCTGTCCAATGAAGTCGCCAAAATATCTTGACCTGTGTATATTTGTGCGAGTAGGCTAGGTTCCCTCAGCTATAGGTTATGCATGTACGTGTTGGTTATATCCCAAGTTTGGACTTAGTACATATACCTGCGAACTTGAAAAGAAAATCTATATTGAAGACACCCATTAAGTATTTATGTCATTAACCCACCATGTGCCTCTTGTTCACTCTCGAGGGGAGTTATATGCTATAATATAGCATAGGCATCTAGGTGCCTATACATGTCTACCCAAAGCTATGCTGCATAGGAAAGATTTTATGGTATGTAAACTGGCCTGATCTTGGCCAAGCTCATCAGTACTACTACTCCAGGATTCAGAGATGATATCGTAAGAACTGGAAAGGACAACAGGAAGTCAGTTAGCTAATAACACTCTAGAAAGAAACCCGGGACCCTCACCTAACTATATTTAGCTATACACCTGACCTAATCACGTCTACTTTGAGTGCTCAGGGGTAATCTTTAAAGCAAAATCTACCCTGAAGCTGGTATAATGAGCCTCCTAGAGCACTGGACTTGTAGGTGAGTTGAGAAATATTAAAACTACACGCCTCTGTTTTTTTGGTATGTTATCAACTCGTTTAGCGAACTGTCTTAGATATGAAGCAAATATAATCGGCTGACGGCATAGTTTATTATAGCTAGCTGTAAGTTAAGTTACCTTGAAAGCTTGTAACTTGCACTTATGTAACTATATACGGAAGTCTGTATTATGGCGCGATTATGACATATCTATGATGTCTAGCTCAAGAAAAAGGGCGATGTTTAAGTACACCAGCTATCGCTGGGGGGCCAAGCCACGGATTCTTTCGTCCATGACTGTTGTATATTATTTCAACATTACGTAGGGTTAAGCCAGACCATCCCCAAAGGACCATCCCTCCTAGGCTTAGAATAGTCAAATGTTGTACTCACTCCTCGGCGTCATTGAATCATAGACAGGTATCCGAAAGTCCTCTTCTTTCACTCGTGACCTTTATCTATACCTACGCATCGATATCTACGGACACATCCGTCCATCTGACTCCATTGAGCCTCGCCAACTTACCTGGGAGCCGCTCAACCTATCCGCAAAATCTTTAGTACAATAAATCCTACGTAGTCGGTAATCCCACAAATGTTACTAATAAATGTGGGAGGTATCAAAGAGACCCCAGCACATAAATAGGTATCCACCCATAAGAGACATAAACAAGTTGATGATCAATATTTTCGTTTCGTGAATTGCCGCCATGCCGCTGGAGCACCAATATATACTAGTACGTACAAGCCGTCTCGGCACTTTCGTCTCTCGACTTCGACCCCTCTGTTCTCGTCCTCAGTACTCGGATATCAGATCGCCCTTGCGCTTCGCTCGGAAACTCCATCTTCCCTATAAACGCATGCTTCATGTGAGTCCACCAATCGACCATGATACTAGGCTCGCCGTGCGGGGTAGGAGAGCGTTGTGGGAAAACTCACGTCTGTTTTGTATGCGACGCCGAGGAGGATGGTTGGCACGATGCCCATGAGCACGACGTTTAGGAGGGCGGTGCGCGGGGTCCAGCGGAAATACTGATGTCGGGCCGAGGTGGTCTCTGCGGGAGAGGGAGAGTCAGAAGAAGAAGAAGAAGACGGTAAATAGTACTGATAGAACTTACCTCCCAGCTTCTGAATGGCCGGGTCCAGCTTCAGGCCTGAAAGTCGACCGAAATTGTTAGCTTCCTCCGGTTGTGTCCCTGCGCGATTGAGTTGAGCGCTTCATGGGTGGTATAACGCACGGTAATGTTCTAGCCCTGCCATTGTACTCGAAGTATGCGGCCACCTCTTGCTATCGAGATGGTGTGGGTAGATGATGTCTTTTTTTTTTAAAGACGTTTGTCGTTTCGGCTGGTTTGGGGAATTGGATTGAACTGAACCGAATAAGAGACCTTCTCGATAGTACTCCGTATGTACAGTAGTTAGTAGGTTATTGAAGGTTGACGTTGATGGGCCTTCTATTACCTAAGGCGGCTTAGGGAGTTCGCGGGGCGCCACAAGGCAGCTACCGAATGTGGCTGTGATCAAGCCACCGCGTGGCTGTTTAGGTACCTAAGTACCTAATACTCTAGTGGATTACGGAGTACTAAATAGGTACTCACCTTGGTAATCGCCTCCGTCCCGTTACCATTTACACCCCGGCCTGGACTGGCCGGACAGGTAGTTATACCCGGAGCTACCTAGGCACATTTCTTAGTAGCTGTTATAACGTGTGCGTACCTCGGCTCGTACAAGTCATACGTGTGTGTAGTTTAGTTTAGACTATATGTTAGCGGGACGGGCTATAAAATACCTAGATTTTGGCAATCGTATGCATGTAGGTAAATACCTACAACATCCCTTTCTCTTTCTCAAAGCTTCTAAGGTGATCGCCCAAACAAATCGTCGATCGCATCACTCTCCGCAACTACATATAATGGCGTCTGAGGAACAAGCCAAGATCAAGCTATACTGGTATGTCAAAGCTCAAGATTGTCATATAGTTACTTGATTTATATGATTGACGGACCAACAGGCTAGAGAAGTCGCGGGCTCAGAACATCCTGTGGCTGTTAGAAGAACTCAAACTAGACTATGAACTGGAGACATTCCATCGGGTCAATATGTTGGCCCCGCCCGAGCTGAAGAATATTCACCCGCTTGGCAAGTCTCCCGTTATCTCCGTCACCCCTCCAGGCTCTACCGAGCCATTGGTCCTAGCCGAAAGCGGTTTCATTACACAGTACCTGAGCGAGCACTTCGGCCAGGGCACCACCCTGATCCCCAAGCGCTGGAAGGACGGCCAGGAGGGCAAAGTCGGGGGCGAAACGGAGCAGTGGCTTCGATGGCAGTATTATCTCCATTACGTCGAAGGTTCACTGATGTCGATGCTGGTCATGGCCATGGTTCTGGGGGCGCTTAAGAGCCCTAACATCCCCTTCTTCATCCGCCCCCTGACCTCCATGGTCGCCAATCAGATCTTGGCCAAGATGGTGTTCCCCAACGCCAAGTCGCACCTGGGCCTTTTAGAAAAGCAGCTGGAGACGTCGGGCGGCGACTACATCTGTGGCCCGGATCTGACGTCGGCGGACATTTTGCTGAGCTTCGGTCTGATCGCGGCGAAGGATAAATTCGAGACGTTTGGCACGTGGGGAGAGGGGGGCCCCCGGGTACTCTACCCCAAGGTCTTCGCCTATATCGATAGGCTGGAGGCAAGTCCCGGTTACAAGAGGTCAGTCGAGAAGATTAAGGAGATTGATGCATCCTTTGGTATCAAATTTTAAAGGTGCGGTGGCTGAGCTGGCTGTCTGGGTCCGGTACCAGGTAACCAGAAGGCGGAGAGGCGACGGTGGCGGGGTTCATCAGTCTGATCTAACCTATGTACATAACCTACCTACCTGGCCCCAATTATAGTATACACTTAGTAGATTTTTATGTATGAGAGTATTTTCTCCCAATGGATAGCTCCTAGTTACAACCATCAGATGCATAGTACCTAATGTTGGAATTGACGTGAGATGCGACCAACTGGTAGAGGAATGTAAAGCGTTATATGCCTAGGTTACATATAACTAGGTACAACTGTATAAAAAAAAAACCTGTTAATTGACACTAGTTTTACATCCTTATTTCAACCTCGTGTTTCCAGAACATCCTCATCCATGGTTGAGACATGACGGGTAGTCTAGGCAGATACAATTTAAACAAGTCTTATTCGGCCTTGGCAAGGCAGGAGAAAATATGTAACCTAGCTGATCTACCTATACCGGCTTACCAAAGAGCTGGAAGCGAGTTTTAGTGTAAGGTTGCTGCTGCTGCTGTAGTATAGGTACATAGTACAGTGTAGTGTAGAACCCCCTCCCCTCCATTCCCTAGAACAGCCTCAATGTCGTGACTAGTACCTAATTCTTTCTAAGGTATGATTTACCCTAGACAGCCTAGACTAGCCGCCCGAATGTGACACACCTTATCTAGATCCTTTTATCCTACATTATGCACATGTATGCTTGCGGCTAGTAGGTAACCTTTGTTCCAAGTCAACCCTCTCTGCTAATATGTAACTAGCCTGGTCTATTTACCGCTAGCCTGGATCTTGATGTCAGTACACTCTCTCCTAGACTAGACACTAAGTGCTTAATACTTATTATCATAGGTACCTAGGCAGGTAGGTAAATATCAAGGTAATTAGTAGCACTAGGTAGGCGTTACGTACGACCCCGTTCTAGGTTGATTGATCTGGTTAGATATTGAATGACGTCATGTCTCTTATTTCCTTTCAGCTCATGCCATTCCGCATTCCTTCAATCCTACGTATAAGCAATATTAATCTAACCAACTTAACGGGAATCAGTCCACTCTCATCACCAGGTTCTATCAGACATGTTTCCCCCACTTTAGCCTAGTTACTTAGTTGGTTACGTATTATCATCGGAGATGCCATTCCAGTATAATCAAAAATCACGAGGGATTTCAATGAGAAACAAAGTAAAAAAGAGGGGAGTTATCAGTACTATTATTATTGCTGCTATTACTTTAGTTGATTCAGAAACGAACTATCTTTTTATGTATGTGCCTGATTGGGGGATACGCTTAAAATATTTTTACCTCGGTATGCAGATAATAGGAGACCGAAAAAAAAAAAAGATTGCAAATACGCGTATATGCGTATTAAGTAGTATTGGCTATTTATCTTAGAATGACTGCGCCATGCCAGAGTAGCAAAATAGCATCAAGCACATGCAAAAGTGGTGATACCATGTAGGCAGGGTGTATTTCGGTAGCTAACTTTAGGTGCAGGCATACATAGCAGTACCTACCCAGTGCTAGTGCACTCGCACTAGGGTCGGTGGTTAGTGAAATCCGCAAGGCTGGTTTTAGGTAGCAATGAATAAGGCAATTCATTAGCAGCGGTGGACAAAGAACCCCCCAGAAACCCGACAACACTGGTTCTGACACTGGTCCCTTTTTTTTTTTTTCCCTTTCTTTGTATTATTTATTGGGGCGGTCCCAGTGATATTTTGCAACTGGCTGACAGATTGGAGGCAGAGAGCAGCAATGATTGGACATTTTAGAAATAAAATAAGAATTAGAATTCAGATGCTTGTACAAACTCTCACATAACCTTTACCCCTGTCACTTACATGTTATCTATGTATGTATAAACAACACACGAGTTCTCTTTCCCCCGAGTTGTTAATATCAAGTGACACCAACCTTTGGAACCAGGTTAGAATTTCTTTTCACACGCCACTCAAATTCATTCTTACCTTATCTCCTAACTAAACCTAAGCCTGATTCCAGGTTCTTGTCTGACTCGCTCTACCTACGTTGGGTGCTTGCTGACGGATATACTGATAACTCTAGTTCCACCTATTTCCATTGCGGGTAGCTAGATCTTTTTTCTTTTTTCTTTATTTTTTTCTTTATTTATTTAAATTTTTTTATTAAAAAAGAATCCAGCAACAAACACCACCTAACATACGTAACCTAGTGCATTATTGGAACATATCTTACTTACATAACAATATGCCCGGCACTTCCGGGTGACGATATCAAAGAAGAAAAAAAAGAAAAAAACTAACAAACACTACACTTAACTTGACGCTAGCTATTTTATAAGGTATAATCCTTATACCAGATGTTGTACTACCAACATCTCCAACATCTCCCTAAATTCCTTCTGCAGCCGGGGTCACGACATCTTCATAAGCCCCGACCATTTTCTTTGATTGGCTAATATCATGGCAAACACTTCTTCTTCCACGCACCTACCGCCTGTGTCACCTTCCGCTGACCCTAAGCCGGCGCTGCACACGCCAGTTCTGGTTCACCCTGATGAATACTCCTCCCAGTCCGAGGATGGCGAGGAACCTCTCGACATTGATCAGGATGGTGTCCAGTCCATCATACAGCCGGCTCTGAGCCCGGTTGCCACTAGGCTCAGTTCCCCCAAGACCCCAGCTGCTGAGAAGGCTGCTGCTATGGAGAACCTTTCTGGTGGTGGTTTATTCAGTGTTATGGAGGATCCCACCTCTGCAGGCTCTGGTTACCACCCCGCCTCGTCATCTGCAAGAGACCCTGCCGGCAAGCCATCAAGAACTCCTGTCACGACTCTCAAGGCGCGTGCGCGCCAAAATAGGGGGTTCTCTTTAGGTCAGATGCCCCAGAGTCTCCCGCAGTTGACTAAATTCCCCTCGCCATGGAGTTCGAGTCCAAAAGAACTTGTCGTAGACGGTGAACCTAGTCCCAAGCCAGCCTTGTCAGGAGTGTTCAGCCAGAGTCGACATCGCCGTTCATCTTCCGGGGGTCCTGATGCCCTTAAAAGAATACGAGAAGCCTTGCCATCTATCTCTCTACCGTCCTTCTTTTCCGGTCCTACCGCCTCTTCTCCCAGGAGCCCGGAATCTGACAACAAGAGATCAGCCACTTCAGCCGACGGTACTGTCGAATCAAAGCCGGCCAGGTTGCCAACCCGATCTCTCACGGCACGTATAGACTCAGCAACAAATAGGAATATGGAACCGAGACCGCCAGACCATACCAGGGACGCACCCACGACTTCACGGCCGCCAACCACAGGATCAATCCGACCACGAATGATTAGAAGATCAACGTCTGACGAATCTATGCTCTATCATTCCCTGTCCCGGGTCTCATCGTTTGGCGACGACAATAGATGGGATAATATCCGTGAACAGAAAAATGTTAGGTTCAAGGCCATCACCGATAGTTGGGATGTGCCCACTTTCAAGCTCCCGCAGTTACCAAATCTCCTCCCAGCTCCTCTCAAGAATTTTTCTCTCGGCCCAGACCTGTCGGATAGTTCTCTGAATGATTCAACACGGCCTGCGACGATCCCGGAGGCCGGGCAGGACGGTAGCCTATCGGACCTAGATCGTGCTCTTAGCTCCCTAACGGGCGATATTGTGGTTATGGGAGGGTATCGGGGCTCCATACTAAGATCGACCAAGACGAACCGCCAGGTCTGGGTACCCGTAAAGCTAGGTTTGAATTTCCGGAAGGTCAATCTAGAGGTGGGGTTGAACCCCGAAGACGACGTGAACATGGAGGAATCGATTTACGCATCAGGAATGCTACAACATATTGGACCGGTCGACATTTCAAAGCGACTCTTCAAGAGACTGAGGGAATGTGAGAATGCAAAGTCGGGAAAACTGAGGGTATGGGATTATGGATACGATTGGCGACTTAACCCGCATCTGCTGTCGCGCAAGTTAATAGCCTTTTTGGAACAGCTGCCCTCCAACCAGCCCGGTGAAAGCCCCGGGTCTAGAGGCGCTATGGTGATTGCTCATAGTCTTGGTGGTCTGATCACACGCCACGCATTGAACCAACGACCGGAGCTGTTCTCGGGTGTAATCTTTGCTGGCACTCCTCAAAGGTGCATAAATATCCTGGGTCCGTTTCGGAATGGTGATGCCGTGCTGTTTAACGAAAAGGTCTTGACCGCACAGGTCAATTTCTCTCTAAGAACGAGTTTTGTGTTCCTCCCCGAAGACGGCTTTTGTTTCATCAACAAGCATACTGGAGAGGAGTATCGGATCGACTTCCACGACCCACAAGAATGGGCAAAATATGCACTGTCACCATGCATCGAACCGTCGTTGCCCGCATATAATTCCCGGTCAACGGCTCTCGGCTCTTTCTTGGAGCTCTCCGGGAGACTACCAACACCCCTGCGAAGTCGCGGAAATAGCAATGCGAGCGATCCCCGCCAACCACAATCGCCAACCCGTAGCCTGATTACAGAAGCAGCTCGAAAAGTCGAAGTCGCTCACGATCATACCTTAGCCCCACAAATGGGAACTCTCCAGGCCGATCAGCCGGCCACGCAGCAACAACAAAAGCAACAAGATACCAGCACCCGCAGTCGAAATATGGCTTACCTTTCGCGAGTCTTGGCCGACGTCAAACGTTTCCGTGCCGAGACGTTCCACCGACCGGAACACACAGAGTCCAATTCCTATCCTCCGCTTGCTGTCATCTACGGAAAAGACATCCCGACAGTCTGGGCCGCTCATGTATCTTCACGTGATGCGATCTCTTGTGCGGACGCCTACGATGATCTAGTATTTAGGAGTGGAGATGGAGTTGTCCTGGCTAGAGAAGCACAGTTGCCCGAGGGATACGAGCTAGTCAAAGACGGCCGCATCAGCACGGATCGCGGACATATCACTATGCTTGGTGACTTGGAAGCAGTTGGAAGGGCACTCCAAGCAGTAATAAGAGGAAGGCGGAAGGGCATTGGCCTTGGGCGCCGCATTCCAGCCGGGAATAAGAACATGTCCCAACCAAATTTAGACGAAGCCCCGGCCTCTTGAGAATTTGATAGAACGACGACCAGGCGTAGGGTTTCCAACATGGCATTCTAGACTGGATCCAGCATCGGGCAACCGGGTATGCATTTGTACGCAGCAAGCTATGGAACATGCGGATAATTTGATTTGGGTGTGCAATTTTTTTTATAAATTCCTTTTTTTTAACTTTTTTTCTGCTCTCTAGGATCATGTCAATGGTCGAGGGTGGTGGAATGATCAAACGCCTGTGACGGGGATTTAGCTCCAACTGTGGCAACGACTGCCGCATCAAATATATGGAAGCATCAAAACCTTAACAAGCAAGAAGAGAAAAAAGTTTTCAATAAGCATTATCTCATAGCGAAGAATAGGAGGGAAAAGCTAGATTAGGTATCTTTATACATTTGCATCACATGATTACACAGCCCTTGCCGTCCCTTGTCCCTTTGGCTGCTCATTTCACTCGTACGCGAACCAAGAGGATTTAACTATCTAACTTACTACCTACCTACTTTTAGATCGACATAGACATATACGGGACATGCATATGTTCACCTAGTTAAGACTCATGCTCGACAACACAAACCGGAGCTCCGATCCCCTGCTCTATACTCCGTATACAAGGGGTAGAAAGGAGGGCACCACAGAGTATTCAACTGGTCTAGGCTGCTAGGTTAATGAAATCGAAGTGATCACATCGGTAGTGTTAAGTAGTTAATTCAGGTTAGTAGGGGGTCAGTGAGATGGAGCCTTAACCAGTCTCTCTCTGTTTTCCCCTTCCTCGCCAAAAAGGAGAAAATAAAAATAAAAGCACGTACACTGGACACTGCGTTGCTCTGAAAACCTGAAAAAAACTAACCTAGTCGCGTGTTAGACCGCCCGACTACCGGCCGGACAGAGGCAAGGAGAGCAATAAAAAAGGAAGATATTCGGCGCTAGCGGCCGCGCAGCGCCGTCGATCTTTGGGGAGCTGATGTGAGGGATCCACAATGATCTCACCGGGCCTTGTTTTGGTTTTTGGTAACAGTAATTGATGGGGGGAGAAGATGGATGGTAGGGTGGTATGGATAATAGTAGACAGCGCGCAGGAAAAGCTTAGCTGTGTACTATCTGGGTAAGGAGGTGGGTGGGCTGGTAGGTTACGATACTTTAAGCTTATATACCGTCAGCATTAGACGAGACATCGTTTCGTCTCTGACATCAAGGTTTTTTTTGGTTTTTTTTTAGAAAAAAAAAAGAAATTATCCTAGGTTAGACGCAACGAATAATGGTCACGGGCCAATTAGGTTGGCAGACCATACTTCATGATTTCGTAAGAGGCTTGTCGGTTGGGTCGTGGTTTTCGTATGTGGTATATAGGTTAGTGGTTTTCTATGTAGGGGGGAGGGGAGACTTGACTAGTTAGCTGGAGAAAAGGAGGCAGGGCTTAGTGTAGCCTTTTAGTTGACGAAGAAGTCTCTGGCTTCGTGTTGATTGTTGTCCTGTGCTGTGCCGCTCAGACAGATCGATAGATGGACTGGCATCCTTAACCCACCCCTCAAAGGATCATAGGTAGAGAAGAAAGAGAGATTGTCACCATTCTTAAGATACGACCTAGTAGTCACAGCTAGAGGGAAGCTATTTTCGAGGGATTGTGGCAGGGAGAGAAAGTATATCATAGGTAGTTGAACTGGTGAGATGCATTGTTTAGTATCTACCTGTTTATGCAGATATGTTCATAACCCATGTGTGTGTGTAGCTAGGACTCGGGAGACCAGGATTGGATCAGCTAGCTAAGGAACACACGTTTCAAGATATTAGGTTTGCTAGCTGAAATCTCTTTATCTTTTCTATTTTCCTGTTGTTGTTCTTCCCTTGCTACTAATCTTCGTCTCATGTATCCCGGAGCGTGGACTAAACATACCACATACACATTTTCCTCCACGAAGAGAAGGGGACAACCTCTATCAATCTTCCCTACAGAAGCAGAAAAAGTCGATACTCATGCACTTTGTTTTCCTATGTATGATATAGAAGTAACTATTGGCATGATTTGCTGAAAAGATCTCCAACCTCTAACCATCGATTATCTCATATCCAACGGGCAAAGCAAAGCGAGGAATCCGGGGCTAGAAGAAAGCAGAAATATCAAAGGGTGGGGGCCCAAAGAAACGACCCATTGGAATACACACAACCCCTAAGCACGAGCGACGACAATGCCGTCTCTAGCGTCCATTACACCGCCGTCGACCTGCCTCGCGTCGGACCAGCTCTTTGCTTTCCAGACGGGAAACACCGAGTACTACGTCCAAGGGCCGCGTCCGGCGCAGACAAGCTGTCTACCAGACTCATACGTAGCCACGGCGGTGCCGTCAGTATATTACTCTCCGGGTTACTGCCCCGATGGATACCGGGCCGCGTGCTCGACAACGGACACGGCCGGTACACACTATACGTGCTGTCCCCAGTAAGTGAATTTTTAGGCTCTTTTTAGTAATTCGGATGGTGTGAACGAAGTTATACTTTGACGAAGCGTATATCATGGCGTGGTACGGTTTCTCCTAAGATCCGTGTCTTCTATATAATATTGTTCTTCTACCTCTTTCTCATTGCCTTTAGCTGACTCCAACCTAACCTCCCCTTATTTCCTTATCCCACTCATATGTTGTTGCTGATCACCCACCGCAAAACCTAAAATAGAATTGGCTCGACGAGTTTCACTTGCAACCGCCAGCCGCAGGACCCGTGGCAGTCCTCTTACGCCTGCGCGAGCTTCTTCACCGGCCCTCTCCCCATCGGCACCGTGAAGACCGTCGAAGCCGGTCGCGTGACCACAAGCGCTACCGCGGTAACCCTCTCTCCGTCGTCGCGCGGCGCTACCGGCACCGTCAACGCGCTCGGCATCCACGTCGCGCGGCAGTCGTCCGACGGCAACGGCAGAAACAACAGTAGCAGAACTAGAACGAACCGCAGCCTCGCCATCGGCGTTGGTGTCGGTGTCGGCACTGCTGTGCTTCTTATCGTGATAGGAGCGTATCTATTATGGAGGCGGCGGCGGGCGCGGCAGGGGATACAGCGGTTCGTCGTCGACGACGACGAAGAAGATGATGGTGTGGGAAGCGAGAACCGCAAGCAGGGGTTCCTGTCGACGAACCTGGATCTCCGCGACGAGAGCATGGTGGCGGCGACCGATATGCATACCAAGCCGCACGGTAGTGGCTATAGCCTGCCGCCTATAGAGATGGATGGACTTGCCGGGAGGCACGAGCCCGTGGAACTGCCGCCGGATAATCTAGTTAGAGGGGGGCAGCAGCGCACACCAGTCGCGGAGGTGATGGGAGACTCATTACCACCGGGGTCGACGCATATACGACATTAGTTTCCAACTCAATGTTTTTCTGTAAATGAGGGGTGCATTGGGATGGCATTGTGATATCTTTCTGTTGTCTTACTTATTGTTATGACTCTGGTGTATAATGCCACTATTTAGTGGAAATGGTATGAATAAGGGTATATATGTATATCTATATATTGTATATCTTTCATTTCTGGGATATATTGCTTTTTATGTCTCAAAATGAGGACGAATGCATTCTATACGACATCCCAAGTTAGACGAAGTAGTTCAGATACTTTCAGAAGAAGAAGAAAGACCATATCAGCTATAAGAGCGACATTCCTGAGATATCTGCCCCATCCGACCCCAGCCAATCCCCATCATATCCTTTTCTCTCGAAGCGAGCAAAACCACATGTAGCGAAAAGTGGACCATGAAAGAGTAGCAACGAGTATCGGAATAGTGAAATGAGTTCAACACTTTCACCACTCCAACCCTAACTATCCTCCCTTCGCTCTCACATCTCTGGCATCTGGCGCCTTCTCACCCTGATGCGTATCTCTCTGCCTGTCTCCACAGGAATTACACGCGTACTGCCAGCCAGCCCAGGATCTCTTTCTCTTCTGAAAGTGCCCCTCCACCTCTGCCACCGGCCCTCTTTCCTCGCGGCCATAACCAAGGATCCGGTGGTCGTAAGCGGGAGGGTCAGGATCAGCGGCGATGCTGCGGATGTTCCAGACCCATGCGGGTGGTAGAGCAGCAGCCGGCATGAGGTCCGCGACGGCATCCCCGATGCGCCGCTCCGCGAGGCGATTACGCTGCCACGGCAATACAAGGACCGCGTCAGGGCTGTAGACAGGGTTGCGGTCACGGCAGACGAAGGTAAGCTGGGCTAAGCCGGGGAAGGACGCGCATATCTTCTGTAGTACCTGATGTATGGTCAGGGTGAGAGAAGGGATGGTGGTGTTGGGGTTGGCCCACGGGACGTCGTCGTTGTTCCAGAAGAGCGTCTCGTTGATGGCGACATGCAGGATGAGCGATAGGTCCTGTGATGGAGAGGGGCGGCCTTGTCAGTTTATCCTTCTTCAGTTGCGCGGGTATGGGGATATTGTTGCAGCTTAGGTAGGTAGGCAGGCAGATAAAGATTCCACTATCTCTATGATTCCTGCCATCCCCTTATGAGATGAATCGAATATCAATGAACTTTCTGGTCTGCTGACCGAGAGAGGAGGAAGGAGAGGGGTTTTTTTTTATATATAAATACTAACTTGAGGTTCGGCTAACTTCGTGAACATGAGGAACTGGGTCTCGGATGCTATATCGCTATCCCTAGTGCCAAAGTACAGCGTATCCCTAAGAGGATCGAAAAATACCCTACCAGGGTCTCGCTTCGTACCGAACATGAGTTTGTATCGTTTCATAGCATCCAGCCTTGACTCTCCGCATACATGGAGATTCACCGGTATTGGCGCTGAGGAGGTACATTTGAAATTCTGGAGGCCGCTCAAGCGCCATAGACTTTCTTGGTCCTCGTTAGACACAGAGGCAAGCTGTGAGGCGCCATTACCATAGCAGCAACGTATGGGCACAATCCTGGGCCGTGGGAGATTCAGCCCCCATATTGTCAGGCGCAATTCAATTGGCAGCCGGGTAAAGAGGAACTATGAGAAAGAACGAAAGTGAAAAAAGGTGATGAGTCGTTTTTGAAATGAATACTGTGTTTGCTGGGCTGCTAAACTCACGAAACATGACCCCCCCGGAATGTAAGCCAGCGACGGCTCTTCCCTTGTCCCGAGCATAGACATAGAAGAGGAAGAACATGAATTATCCGAAAGGTGTGAGTTACACATAGACTACCATATCCAGCCAGTCGGTACAAGTCGATGTGGGTGTACTTTGCGCGTGTGTGCTCGCGAACTTTTCCCCTCTCTCGCATGAGCGAGCATTTACCTACTTGAGTGAAACCGGATACCTGGTTAATGGGAATGGCGAAAATGTAGAGATGTTGGAGGGATCATAGCGATATACATATACAGCATGAGATAAACGCCCCATTGCCTAGGTTTGACCAGAGAACACGCTCATGACCTTAGTACCTCCGCTATCAATCATCGGGCTCTCCTCATTCAGAGGAAAGGGGAGATACAACGAAGGGAAATCGATACTAGTGGTGCCGACTAACTATAGCGCGGCCCGTTCCCTTAAGACAAGCCGCTCTTGATACCTTGGCCAGGGTCTCGAATCATAGACAGTATTATCGTCGGCGTGACCCAACTCCTCTTCTGTGCTCGGTAGCGAGGAAGCAGCAGAGAAGGACTACCAATACTGCCTACCACTACGTACCATACCTAAGCCGAGAATTCGAGCGATGCAAGCGAGGACCCGATAGTCTGGAACCGGTCTCAGAAGGAGAGGTAGCCCTCACTTCGTCTACAGAGCCAACGCAAGCCAGAGTCGCTCAGGCCTACAGACCCAGCCTATTAGATAACATGATACCCCTGTATTTACAAGTCAACACATCACCAGGTATCGTCACTTTTTGAGGGGATAAATGGACAAAGAAGCTTGAATGAGGGGACGATGGTGGATAGGATAGTAGCAAAGGTGTTGTTAGTCCCTGATCTTGCAGTCTCCCTGACATATCGTATCTACGACCAATGATCATATATCAGCGGTGCTTCTCGGCTGGAGATTAGGCCGCCTTCGTTTTGTGATAGTAGTCAGAACTAAAGCATCTTAGAGTGGAACGCGGAACTACGTCCGCTGCCTCATCGAGTGGTACTATGCGGTCAGGTTAGTGACGGCTTGCCCAGGGCTTGAATGGCTGATAGCCATGTCTTATTATAAAAGAGAGAAGGCGAGGAGGGGAGGGAAAGACATGACAGTCGAGACCCAGAGACCCGGTGTAAAAGCTCACACCTTTGATTTGTGATATAAAGGATTGGCCGCCATGGATTTCGTAGAAGAAGACACGACCACTATGAAGGTCGCAACATGGTAACTCCCACGACTACCTAAACAGTGTGCTTGGATTTCTGGTGGCACCGCCTAAGGACACGCCATGCAAAGTCGCATAGTGGGGAAGACCCTCCTATGATTCGATCTAGCCGGCCCGTGATCTGCGACTAAGGTAGGCAAGCTATCGCTGTCCCAGTCTCTCGGGTCCGACTTAGAATGTGACCCAACCTGGGCTCATTGGTCGAGCATATAGGTTATATATATGCGCTTTACGGCCTTGGGTATCTCTGAGGTTCCATTGAGAGGAGCACCAGGAGCACCAGGAGCAGCAGCAGCCGCCGTTCTCACCCGTTCTCCCTCCTTTGTCCTGTATTAGGGAATTTCCCTCAAGTGAACAGACTTCACAGGCTTCTACTAATACCCACATAGATTATCTTTTTAAATAAGGTTAGTATTATAGTGGCTCTCACACTAATAGCTAGACAGCAAGTTAGAAAAAGAGGATTCTAACCCCCCCCCCTTTTTTTTTTTCCAGATTATTTCCCCTTCTTGCTGCGAAACCTGCAGGGAAATTGACTGTTTACACCCTGATGCTTCTAGACAGTGCCAAGCAGAGAAATATACCTTTTTTACTAGTGCTAATTTTAACTAACGTCTTCGTCTTTCGCTACATACACCTTCTCAACCCCTCCTAGCCCTGGCCCTATTCCCCGAACCCAATCATGGTTCTTTCGGCGAAAGTGGTTTTATGAACTTCGCCTTGATATCCCTCACATACGTAGGTAGCTTCTGTAGGACTGAATGCTTCATGTGCTGCTCGAAAGCCTGTCTACTACTATATCTCTCGAAGACGTAAAAGACAGTCGGGTCTTCATCATCCCGGGCAATGCTATAGTATAAACAGCCGGGCTCGGTCTGTGCAAGAAGTGTCGTTTCCGCCAAGACGGCCTCGAGGGCATCGGCGTGTTCAGGATGTGCATAGGTCTAGTGTTTGAAATCCGTACCTGTTAGAAGACTTATGCTTATGTACCCATCCATGCTGCTTCATAAATAGATGGGAGAAGGCTACAGGAAGAAACTTAGCAGGTAATGTTTACAGTTGCGTAGATGCAAAATTCACCATCAGGGCCGGGTGGTAGGCCGGGCGGTAGTTCGGCTGTGGTGTCTCGAGTTTCGTTATTCGCCATTTACCCGCCGATACCTACAGGAAAGTGGAAGATAATTTATAAGGATGTCTTCTGAGACAATTCACAGCCGTCCCAAGCGAGGGTTTGTGAGTAAAGGAGGGCTAATATAAACTCAATCTCACAGGGCAATGTTTTTTCAAATCGAATTTGTTGGAACTGAATAAATAAAGTGGGAAATTGAACAGTATAGGTATACCTATATAAGTACCTGAGTAGGTAGTCAAAGATGAGGAAGTTTAAAAGCGAGGGCCGCGCGGAGTTGAGCAAAACCATCTAGGGGATGAAGCATCCATCATAGGTGCAAAATGATTCACAATTGAAATGTCGAGGCCATCGCACCAAGTTGGTAACTACTTGTTGTATCGCGGCTCATCACCGTTGCTTAGCGGCCACTTGATACGTATTTGGGCATTGGATATGTAGCTTACCTGCCAGCCTACCTACATGCACCGGTTTTAAAATTAGATGGCTACTATGAGGTTCACCGTGATGCATGCAATCGCCAAGATACCTGCTTTGGCCACGGCTGAGACACGTCTTTCCTGCTGTGATCCGATGTCAGAACGGCACAAACGACAACACCGCCTGACCGGCTCCCCCCCCCTTAAAAACAGAAAAGAAAAAACGGCTTCCTACCGAGCTAGATCGAAGCTATACCTGTCATCTTACGGAGACAAGATTGCCGTGTGAGTACCTAGTGGGGTAAAGACAACGCCGATTGGTAGCTCGATTTTATTTTTAACCGCCGATGCGCCGTATTGGGTCGCGATGCTGCAGCTCGCCCGTGCCTTGAACCCTCTAAGCGCCCGCGACGGGAAAGCTTCATCGGCACGTCTGGCCAATCTGCGAATAATCCGCATCCAAACTAGCAGACCCCCAGAACACCAAGTTCTCTCTGTACCCTGGCCTGTCTTCTTCTAACTGGCTCCCTACCTGCGCTAGGTGTGCATTGGCGCATCGCTGTATAGTGGTATCTTGCTATATGTAGAAGAGCGACCATGGAGAAGTGTACCATCCACGATACTATCCTTAGCCCTCTGCATACTAGAAGGGCGCTTTGATAGATAGTACGCCATGGGTAATGGTGATGTTCTCACTTTCGTTGCTAGAATTAGTAGTGGTTGCATTTCATTCATATTCATTGTGTTTCGCCGTCTTATTTGACTTGAGGTAGGCCAATTCGGTTCCCTTCAGCATTCATTTTCTTGAAACCCGGCGTTTCGTTTTTCTGGATTCGCTTCCTTTCTCGCACACTGTTTCCTCATATTCTATTTATTTATTTATTTCTGGTTATTTGTCTTCTCTATTCGATTACATCCTCGACCTTCCGCGAAGCTTAAACGCAACCTCCTACTATGTCTTCCGAACAAAAGGTCCCGGTATCTACGTCCGACTTTGAAGTTGATCCTCGCTTAGAACAATTGAGGAAAACTCACCTGATTGACAATGTTCGAATCAGCCTCACGAGCTTGGCATTGTTTTGCGGCTTCGCTGTCGTAGGAACCTCGGGCGACACCCTCGCCGTGTATAATGCCACCCACCTCTCAAGTGACTTTCACTTGCCTTTATGGCCTGACCAGTTCGATCTTCGGCCCACAATTGCCCTCGTAGTAGGTGGCGTGGTGGTAGTGTTCGCAAATGCTGTGTCCCTATTGTCTAGTAAGGTCAAGGTAGTAAGTGTGCCCCCCTTGCATCTAATAAGGAGTTGCTGAAGCTCATGTTAACCTTCTAAAGCTTCGGGGCTACACCGCTACCCATTCTGCTCTTACATTTCTAGCTCCATTCGTGGGCTTTGTGGCGGTCATGATTAGCATGGTCTTTTTCTATGCCGTGAATGCGTCCATCACAGCCGACACGGTACAGAGCTGGAGTTGCCGATGGGGCTACACTAGTATGGACAGAAGGCCATACTTTGGCACGTTGTGCAAGGAGAGCCAGACCGCGCTATACTTGTCCGTGGTCTTGGTGCCCATCGAGTTGATCATCCTCACAGTAGCGGGCTATCAGATGACTATGGAAAGAAAAGCCAGCAAACTCATACCAACTATTCACAAGTCAAGTAGCCCTGCGCTATCCTAGGGGGCTATAAGTTTTGGAGGCCTCTGCAGGCAATTGGAGGGTGAGACTGAAGCAGCGTTGGAAATTGTATCAGGTTCCAAGATGGTTGGATGCAGTGAGCTCGCAGAGGAGAAACACGCCTTTTGTTGTCGAGGCGAGGTGTATAGTAGTTGTAATCAAAGTTGACGGCAGTTTAACTTATCTAAAACAATACATTTTACTGCGCCATCCCACATCCCCCATCCCCCATCCCCCTTTCCCCTCCCCTAGATGGGCTTCTCATGTTCCGTGAGGCACCTATTCGGGTCCTCCGCTCTACGTACCTCTAGTGGAATGTCATACGAAAAGCTCGTCTCGGGCATGCGGTCGGTAGACAACCTTGTTCCGACGGGAGGCTGCAGCGGTGCAATTTGCAGTGATAATTTTCAATAAGCTTGTCCTACTAGACTTGTCGAGATGATATTTTTTACCCTCCCTCCTTTCGATATTAAGCCGACGGAAGCTAACACATAGATCAGCGGCGAAAACCCGTCTGACTTAGAGTAGTGATGACGACTTGCCATACCGGGCACCAATTTGTCCAGCGATGGGATTTCCAGATGGTTATGATGATGGTGATGTCCCACCACGATTTATCTAGGTCAGGACTCCCAGTATCGGGCCCGAGAGGGGCTGGTCGGTTTCCCCCACACAGGCATCCTAAATACATCAGGTTTCACAGGTGTTGAATCGATCGTACGGTTTTGTGTTTTTCTTGAGTTACCAAGTCATCTGGCTTGCTGCACCCCAGATTTGCCAAGTATAGATCGGGCGGGTTGATGATATGGGTTGGCCTGCCAGACTCGGCTATCCAGGTTACCGCAATAAACGCAGCTATTTTCTTTCTCTTTTCCCCTTTTATTCCGTTTATAGAGAAGGAATTGGGGGGGGGGGTTGATTGAAGAAGATGGGAGGTTTGTCAGAATAAGTTATTTAATTCTAGTTGGGACAATGCTTTTTTTTTTTTTTTTTTCAATTTATTATTATATCTACCTAGGGTTCTGATATATTTATAATGTTTGTCAGCATCGTGTTGGTTTCTCTTACTTTTTCTCTTACTTTTTTCCTTCCTTGTTTCTGTCCTCGCTCATAACTTCGTTTACATACGTACCTACACACCACTTTTTAAATACATGTGACAGATAACTTACAAAACACGAACTCCAAACAACTTTAGTCTACCCATCTAAGTACGTACTTTTACAGAGTCACATGTAGAGCAAACAAGTCTAGGTTATATGGCTTACATACTACCTACTACTTGCTACCTTCCTTATTCATTTCATTTTTACTACCACCGTGCTATCTGCTACTATGTATGTATGACTGACATCCCAGTGCTGCCATGCAGGTACCTAAGTACATATAGAAATAAGGTTTCTGTCTCGTTACCTGCTATTCTTATCCTACCTACTATCCTAACGTATCCACTATCAATATCCCACTATCATCATCTCCCACTACCTACTCCTCCATCACCAATCATACTACCCTCCCACATAACATACAACATACAACAACGGACCTGTCACAACAAAGCCCGACCACGACTAGGAATAGAAGAAGGAAAAGAAGTAGAAGTAGAATAAAGGAACCCCACAATCCACACAATCCACACAATCCACAAACGGCGTCTTATATAGCTCGATCTGGTCGGTCTGGTTATTTCTTGCTGCTCCTATTGGTCTTCAGGCAGGCTCCACGATCCACGCAGGTCTGGGCCCCAATATTGATTGCCGCATTGAGCAACTGGTCTCCCCACCTTGTTGGTGCGCTGGCTGACAACCTCCAATACGAGTGTGCTAATGCCAGGGTCTTTTCTGGTAGGCTGATAGATCGATAAACAAAGATACTAAGATAGCTTCGCCGCAGTGAAGTGAGTAGTAACGTCTTGCGACCCAGCAATGCCTAGCTCTGGCTCCTCCGTCTACACTACCACTACTGCCACAACACCGAACGCTGCTCACACGAGCATGGGCCGACCGCAACCACATTCTACCGCGCCCAATTCGTCTCGTATATACACTTCTTCCTCACTTTCGCCCTCACCTTTACCTGTGCTTGCACTTGCACTTGCACCTGCACCCTCGTCCACACCCGCGCCCGCAACCGGTGCTTCGTTTTCACATAGAAGAACTCATCCGAGTCCAAACAAGATGATGCGCAATATCGATCGCCCCCCGCCTGCCGACCTCTCAAGTCGTCGCAAGAACCAGGTCCACCCCGAAGTCAGTAGGAAGAGAAGTGCCTATTTTGAGAATGAGTTCGCCGCAACCAACCGGGGGTCCGACCCTGTCAAGGTCCGCATACATAACGAGGCCGTCGTATTGGCCGAGCTCAAGACAAACGTCATTGCAAGTCTCCTTCTATCCCTTCCCCTACCCCTATCTAACGTAAGAGTGGGTCATTAATACCCTGCACATAGATTAAAGATGAGTTTTCCTTCATCACCGATCTGTCATATCACCTATCCAATCGCTACCAGCGGCCGATATCGTCCATCGCTATTACCTTGGGCCATGGTAGCTGTATGATGTTTGCCGGTTCTTTCGAGCCAGCCTATACCTTGACCATCTACGCCCTGCCGAGTCTGGTTCAGCCGACGACCAATAAAAGGAATGCCGCTCTCATCCAGCGACATCTCCAGGAATCTCTGCGAGTCATGCCTTCCAGAGGTTATATACACTTTGTGGCCACCCCTGAAGAAAACGTCGCCGTGGGAGGCAAGACCATTGCTGCCGAGATAGACGAGTCGACCAGAGGCACCACGAACTCACCCGAGGCGGAAGTACCTAGAAAGGCGGTTAGGCCTGGTCGAAAGCTAAGTGTCAAGGTATATATAGACTGCATCAACTCTTGACGTACCTAGACTAGTTCGTGCCCCGTTCAACTAACTCAAATTATAGTCCTTTAGTAATTTCATGTCATCTTCTCAAGCCGATCTCGTCGAGAGAGTGTCTACGCCTCCACCAAGCACCTCAGGAGAGTCCTCACGTATCACAACTATACCCGAGGTTCCACCTACGCCCCCCGACGATGACGGGGTTGGTGCGCTAGTCGAGAGAAAGCAACCGAAAACCGCATCTCGCCGCAGGAGCCTGAGGTTTGCTTTATTTGGCGGAAAGGCTTCGCCTGAAGGATATTAGGAGTATTGCTGGGTTCGACAGGTGAAATCCAAAGGTCTCCTTTTAACCCTCCGGTAGTATCTTGTGTCCAGGGATTTGTGGAACGAGGGAGAAGGCCGATATTTCGCCCGACTCGAGAGCTAGTAGAGGCTGGTGTACTTCGGGCTGAATTTCGATGACAAGACGGCATGACCAGGATTCGTGCATTGGCGCACCGGCGTTGGGGCGATAAAAGCATCATCAGTCATTAGACGTAAGGCGGCGTTTCTGCGTTTGACTTCTCATTTAGGGGTTAAGGAGCCGGTTTTTAAGTAAAAGAAGTTATTGTTGGGAGTTGTGGTTTCTATCTGCATATGGATTGGTGATGACTCTTACGCAATTACACGGATTAATGATTGGCTACTATGAGAGCCTCTTTGCAGATGAAGCCGCATTGGGTGTTTGACTGTCATTGGTGTGAGATGTGACCATGTGCGTTTTCAACAGGTATCCTCGCAGATGTTGCGCATTTCGCCAACGCCATATATCTAGAGAAGGCATTTCTCTGACTAATGGATTTCCACAGTGTCGGTCTCGTCAGCGAAAGAGATGAGAGCATATATATTAATATTAATCGTAGGATGGCGAAAGGTGGGTATGCTCTCTTCTTGACAATGATCTAGATTCAAGTGGTTTACGGGTGCAGGTATCGATCTTTATGTCATGGGCAACGGGAAAAGGAGAGGGGAAAGGGGAGAAGCGGCCGGGGGGGGGGGGGGGGGGGTTAAATTTTTAATTTATATATTTTAGTAGGTAAATATAAAATATATTATTTTAAAAAAAAAAGTACCACAATATTTTAATAGATTAG
>MU394140.1:130289-144132 GCA_022578605.1 Camillea tinctor
GCGCCCGGCGGGCGGGCCCCCCCCCCCCCCCCGCGCCCCGCGCCCCGCCCCCCCCCCCGCCCGCCCCCCCCCCCCCCCCCTATATATGTTCATGTATATATGTTCGTAGGTAAGTAGATATGATATGATATGATACTAAGACGTCCGACTATATGTTATTCGAGTAGGTACATCCTTAGGTAGGCTAGGTCTCTTACATGAAAGCCATTCACAAAGTTATGTAAGTCACCTATAGAAATAAATAAACAGATAAAAAAGGTTATATGTTGCTTGTATGTGAGTTAACCTCTGTTCCAAGTCCACCTAGTAACCTAGCAGTCTACCTAGTAGGTAGGAGGGCTACAGCTGGTAATCTTGATCAAACAGCTGGCAGTACCAATAGGTATGTAGTAACCGGTAGTAACCAAATGGTCAGCTCCACTTAAACTCTTTTTCAACTAACTGGAACGGTCTCACGTACAAGAACATCTGCGCAACATTTTGAGCTCAAGACTAACTTAAAACGTTTCAACTACTTCTAATTACCTACCTTCACTTTTTAAATAAATATTTGTTGATCTTCTCCGAGGTCAACTCCATTCATGGATTGGACTTTACACCGGTTTTATTTCGGCCCTTAAGAAGAGATTTCCTTTGCGCAACCTATTAGAGTATCTTGTAATACCGGACTTTTACTTTCTCTCCTGGTTTCATTCCCCGTCCCTCATTCTAAGAGACGTCACAACCAACCAACCAGAAAAAAAAAAGAAACAACAACAACACCAACGCCACCACCACCACCACCACCACCACCCCCCTCACCAAAATTAACTTACTAAAGCTACCAACGAAAAATTAAAAGGCTCCGAGAACACAAGCGACAGCCACTGATAGACAAGATATAGCCTCGTCACCTGACACAACCCGCCGGAGTCGTTTCTCATCCGCATGTGCATCCTAAAGGTTCTGACCTAGACTCTTGTCGGCTGCCCCGCGAACCTTCGCCCCCGGAACCAGTAGGAATACCGCGGCGCCATCCGCGTTACCTTGGACGTAAGTCAGCCCAGCCCATTGGTTCGTCACAACACTCATTGGAACCCGATTTATAGTGTACAGCTGACTCAGAGAGAGCCCACTGCCCTGCTGCAAAGCACAAGTCAAAGCCTATCCTCTCACTCCGAAGGGAGGGAGAGAAAAAAAAAAAAAAAAAGGAGGGCTAAGGGCGCATCGTGGAAGCTTGTCTCAGACGAGATCAAATCTTCATCGTCGATGCCGCGGGGGCGGGGAGGTTCGGGCCACCGCGTTTGATAACCCACCAAACGACCTTTTGTCCCGGATAACCCAACTTATTTATTACCTAGATCTTTCTACCAAAATGGAGGTGAGACAGACTTTCTCTATCTTGGAACCTGAGGTCTTCCTTAACCTCGCTACCTATCTCTACACACACGTCTTTGTTTCCTGCTTATGAAGCTTGATCCCGGTCTGCCTTCTATCTCTGCCAAGTGGCACACATACACCGCCCCATATTGATTACTTTTTTATTCACACCGTTCAGCGACGTGAACGTGACCAGTTCTTTTTACAGTACATCTCACCGCTAAACTCTCTATTCTACTGCTCTGTTCTGTCTGTCACTGTTTCCCGATTCTTCTGCTGTTGCGTAGCCCTACTTCATCCATGGCCGCTTGAATTCCAAGTCCCATCCATCGATCCAGTAACATCCCGTCCAGCCCATTCTGGTCCCGTCCAAAACTGCGCACGTCCAAGCTCAACCACGATCCGGTTGACTCACCACCCCGATCCTGTCTCTCTCTCTCTCTCTCTCCTTTGCTTGTTCGCTTGCCTTTTCTCTCACACGGCGGATTCCCCCATTTACTCATTTGTTGTGTGACGGTGAGATCAGCAATGAATCTAGCTCGCTTCTTCCAACCATTCCACGGAAGCGGAATGCCTCTCTTTAATTGAGTTGGTCATCTAGAACTGTGGCTTTTTTTCATTCCCAATATTAATTTGGGTCCATCTCGAATTCGTCTCTCCCCCTACCTGCAGCTATCCTTTCACTGTCATCTATGAGTCTCTTCTGGCTTAAAATATCCCTCCCGAGCCCGTGGATTCGGCAACCTCGTCTGTAGATTGGCTGGTTCGCCAATATGGCCAATATGTGAATGTGCCAAAAACACACACATACACACACACACACACACACACACACACACACAAACAAACAAAGCCCGATATCTGAGGTTCTGAGTCGTTCTCTCCTAGGAGGACATTCTCCCTCTCTCTATTAGCGGCAATGTGCCAGAGAAAAGAAGTTATATTTGTATATAGGGGAGACCTGCCCTTATAGCTTAGAGTGTTGATTGACTATCGGACAAGCGTCTTCGAACCTGAGCTCTTGGTTATTCATTGCTTGCGTTTCGCCATGGCTTCTCGGCTCCGCGGTCGGGAGACCTTCCCTGAATTTGACAGCGGCGGCGGCAGTTCCTCCCAAACACAGCCTGATGATCTTACTCCTGCCCAGCAAAATCTAACGCGCGTATTTGAACAGAATCGCCAAAGACAACAGAGAATTAATAGTGTAAAGGGGCCCGAGCAAGCCCCGGATGCATCTGCTAAAGGAAAGCCTAGATTGCTCTTGATGGGGCAGAGAAGGTACACTTCCATGACCCCAGCGTTGGCCCTAGCGCAGAAAGCTAATATCGTATAACAGAAGTGGCAAGTCTTCTATTTCAAGTGTGGTCTTTCATAAGTTGCCACCGAGTGAGACGCTATTTCTTGAATCTACGGCTCGCATTCAGAAGGACTCCATGCCGTAGGTGTTCCAAACTGGTCTTTGTTTTTGCCTTATTAACGCGTATCGGCAGATCATTCATGGATTTCCAAGTATGGGATTTTCCGGGCCAGATCGACATATTCGAGAACCCAACCTTCGATATCGACGCTATGTTCGGAGAGATCGGAGCACTAATTTGGGTTATCGACGCCCAGGATGACTATATGGAGGCCGTGGCTCGTTTGAACGTGACCATATTAAATCTTCAGCGCACATACCCGAACATTAAAATCGAGGTATTTATTCATAAAGTAGACGGTTTATCAGATGACTACAAGTTGGATATTCAACGAGATATCACGATACGCATCCAGGACGAGCTCTCGGATCATGGATTCGAGAATGCGCCAGTTACCTTTCACCTAACTAGTATCTATAACCACAGCATATTTGAAGCTTTTAGCAAAGTGATTCAGAAACTGATACCTCGGCTGGGTATACTCGAGGCGATGTTAACCAATCTCTGCCGCACGTGTCGCTTTGAAAAAGCTTACCTCTTTGACGTCCTCTCTAAGATCTATATTGCGACGGACAGTGCCCCTGCAGACATGGCAAGTTATGAGATCTGCTCCGACTACATCGATGTCATAATAGACGTCACAGAAGTGTACGGCAGCTGGCCCAGAACACCGCGGTACCGCGAGACCCTCGAAGGGCCGCCGTGGAATCAGAAGCTGGAGGACCAGGTAGCCTCTAACTGGGCCGAGAGCTGCATGGTGCTGAGCGACGGGAATAAGCCGATCATCTTGCGCGAGGTAGACAGGTACCTGGCTCTAGTAGCCATCATGAAGGAGGATAGCTACGACAAGATGCCACTCGTCAATATGAACGTCGAAGTAGTCGTGGAGGGACTGAAGGACTTCTTCGAGATCACCAAGCCTAAATAAACTATTAAAGGTCAACTTGGGCTTATGGCTATGCAGGTTGGTTTGGTATTTTTATCTACAGAGCATTCGGAGGCTCAAAATCCTCTCCCTCTTCATCCCCTTGTATGCTGGACTAGTGAATTCGGGGAATAGCATCAAAATGGGAGGTGGATAAAGATAGCCACACGGGTATATAGGGTCTGCTGAATAAAAGTGCCTCGTGCGTTTATTTTATCTCCCGCTGTTCCTCCCGATAGCTGCCGGGTGAAAGATAGTTCGAGGAGGCTTGTGAAGTTATGTTAGATGAGGCCTTATAATATTCGACTATGACTATGATGTGTCACCATAGCAAGTTGTCCTTATGATAGATTATATTTTCTGTGGGATTCTGTTGTCCCACGTATTCTTCCTATGAGCAGAATCTGTGTCACTGAACGGACCCATAGCTAAATTACGAGGAAAGCCACTACCTAACTAGGTAGGTTGAGCAAAGTCGTGCGAGTGAAGTGAGTAGGCTGTAAGCCATATATGATATCACTCCCAGCCCGGGCTTCCGAGTCTTCCATAGGTTATATGTCTCACACGAACACGAACACATATACAGATGAACGTTGGATCTTTCGGGTGTCACCCCCAACCCCTTTTTCGTAATTTGTATTGTATTCCTCTATTATTTGTATATACACATATACCTACTTAACTAGTCACTCATTGACTGCTACCTGACTTTCACCTTATAATAAACAGGACGTACATTCACATACTATGAAAAACCCCCCACGGATCCCCATAATGCGCTTTATGAGAAGTTCCGTAGATCTTTATGGATTTCTCATAGAAATTTGCGCACGACCCTGGCAATAAAGAGGCATATTCTACATACCTATATATCAAAATGTAGGTACTGTTCTAGGTAGTTTCAGGCTATAAAATTTCCGATTGGATATAGCTAGTTGATCTATGCAGGGTAGAGTTGTGGGGTTTGATGTTAGCATTTTCATACACCACAATCTCACTACTTACCTACTATCAAGGAAAGGAGGAATGAAGTAGGAGTGGATTATCACGATGCCTGTCTACTCGATCAGGTCTTAGCCGAAAGCTAGGCAAGCAGTACCGCTTGCTCTTCTTTGAGGATAAGACTCGATTTTGTTGTTTATTGTTCCGAATTTAGGCGGCGACCCGCTAACAGGAATCAGGAAGTTATGAGGATGGGGAAGTATTCCTCCTTGAGTACTGTCGTTACCATCTTAGACCTAGGCACCTCGCGCAAGGCTAGGTCATATATCACCCCATATCTTGAGGGAACACAAATTCATATTACCTAGAGGCATATATATCGATTTAGATTGTAACCTGCCTTTGCGCAGCAGGTTAGATATTTGCTTACGACAATACTTCTCTCCCTTAACCTTATTGTCCCCAGGTTCGAAAATAACATGGTGTAGAAGAAAGTGCAAACTATTACTCTGCTCAGCCTCTCCCCTCACTTCTGTCCTCCCGGGTGCTCTCCGTGTCTTCCCCGTCATAGTCATCCTGTTCGCGTTTATAAAGGGTTTGCCGACCATGTCTTCTTGCTCTTGCTTAGCAAAGCACTTCCCAGAACACCTGACCAGATATTCCACACACCCGGAGCCCATATTTGCCTCCAGGTTTTAATCTCTAACTCGTGGTTTGGGATCCCATACTACATCCACAAGGGGCGGAAGAGTCGTGGGAGAAGCATCGGGGTACACGCACAGTAATCGTGTTTTCATTCTAGTGATACAATATAGCTGCTTACCCATGCATCACTACACTACTCAGTGCTGCTGGATATAGATGAAGGTAAGAACCATAACGCTAGATTTATTTGAGGTCCCAGGAGGTTTGGATGGTGGATATTATCACTAGAATATAGCTATAGGTGTAGTTGTAGACTCATAGTGACTTGAACCAAAAAAAAGTCGCGACTAGGTTAATAATAGGAAAGGAAAGAAGATAATACAAGTAACTAGATTATATAGTTTTTCGTATCGTTGCCGTATCGTTGAGAGGAGACGGATGGTCCTGTATCGAGTCAACAGGTTGGTAGGCTAGCTGTGGTATAAACTGTTAAACATTAAATTGGAAATCTACCTATCTAACTGTTCTCGTGCAGAAAAACCTGGACTCGTTCGGTTCACTTTGGTGTCACCGTAGTATGGTAGTTGTGGATCGTGAGACAGGTACTGGGAACTCAAGCCCATGGTTGTTGAGCCATGGGGATAGCGATGGCATGTCCCATGAAGTTCTTAAAGTAAAACTGGTCCAACACATGAACCATGCGAAGACATAGGAGATATGGCGGTATATAGCCGTCTCAGAGTATCAAATTGATTAAGGTTGACTCTTCGACTCTCGTTGATCATGCCGGAACTTTCGGTTCGAGATAGATAGTAGCATATAATAGCCTCATCGTTTAGACGGTACTGATTTCTCTGGATTATGGTCGCGAGATCGTAGGTCTGGAACTAGGTGACGAGAGTCGAGATTCAATAACGGTCGTCGGAATATGCAAGCGTTAGTTTCTCTACTCCAGTGAGTATAAGCTCAACACGCATGTAAAAGCATGCTGCCTTTCCTTGATGGAAAATGTCTTTCTCAATCAATGGATGTGCGAATAAGGGACGTAACTAAGGACGATGTACCCATTTCTCTAGGAGGCACTGGCATGGTTTACATAATATTTTCCATCAGGATGGGGATGAGAGTTATTGGGCAGCGGAGTTTCAATCGGATCGATTCTCAGGGAAAACAAGAGAATAGTAAGGGATCTTTTGCCAAGTGTCTAGACCTTGAGATGGTCAAAGCTAGACCATCGCTTAGGCCAGACTATGACAATACAAATCTATATAAAACCATTAGAGAATGGGGAGTATATATAAGGGGTATCTTACTACCAATAGTTCGACGAGCTTTTCCCGTCTACCCAAGAAGCAACCCGGAGACCGTACCTAGGATTTCATTTTCCCGGCGGCAAGCTTATCCGAGGCTATTGGTTATGACGGCCTGGAAATGGCTACGGTTTTCTAGCTTGCCGCCTGATACCTTGGTTAGATAGATGTACTTTAGAAGCCTTCGTAGACGTCAGCTCTAATTTCAAAGATATTTCGGAACGTCATTCCCATGGTAAGCCACGATCATGACATCAATACAGAGAGACACCACGCCATACCACATAGGTAGTTAGGCAGCCTAACTAGCAACCACGCCATCTAAAGCGGCACATACACTACATATAATACTACAATATTCATTATACGTCCAATAAACCATTAGTCCAGCCGGCCCGCTCCCACTAGGACCGTAGAGCCGACTTCACAGGTTCCGCCGTTCACCCGTGCATAGTGTAGTCATAGGGCCGTAGCTCGGCAAGCGTGCTCGGTGGAGAAGTATAGGAACCAAGGGGGGAACCAAGGGACGAACGCCAATCCCCAATTTCCGCTACTGTCGTAAAAGGGGTTGAAATTAGAATCACAGTCCCGCGCAAAGGCGGGGAGACTACCGAATCTACGATAATTCCGCGCTGGGAGCGAGGCTGTGCGGCTATAAAAAAAAAGAACACTTGTTAGGACGCATTGATGGGTTGATGGGCATGAGCATGAAAATCAGGAATTCATTCCATCTCGTATCCAGATTTTTGTGGAGGATATCTAGCGGGGAGGACTCTCCTCCCTCTCCCCCCTCTCCCCCGGCGGCACAAAAGCTGCTGCAATTACCGGCATCCTGAGTCGGGGTCTCGCTTCCAGAACGATATTCTAGACTAGAACAGAAGCGTGTTCAAACGAAAGACACACGTAGTGTTGTTTATTTTCCCTCGACTCAATGAGAAACAAATGAAAATTGCGAATCTGAGTAAGGACATAACGTGGTAGGTGTCGTGTCATTGGTATAAAACTTTTTATTTTTTATTTTTTTTTACACATGCACGTCAGATTGATGATATTAGCGATGGTAGTAGTGATGATGATGGTAATGATAGATGATGATTTTTTGTCGTTGGCCGCTGCGAGTAAGCGACTTGGCGAGAAGTATGACATTATTCCTTATGCAAGGTGATTGGATAGTATAAACAGATCATGATCCTGGATAGTCAAGTCATCGCTTGCATTGGATGGAGATGCGCAGATGTTGCGAATTGATTTACACTAATACATACCTACGCAGCTACGGCGTGTATGTAAGTGTCAGTGTAAGTGTAAGTGTTATTAGGTATATAGGTAAACAAGATTAGATCAGTATGATTTTCCGTCGATTGGTGGAGAAGCTCGTGTTTATCAGCCGCGCGCAAAAAAAGGTTGGTTACTTACTGTAAGAATAGCGTACACATACATTGACTCCATACAAGAAGAGCAAAAGAACTTCTTCCGGCGGGTAGATAGGGTAGATAGGGTAGATAGGCGAGTTTATCTGAAAGCTTATTTTGCATTCTAACTTACAATCTGATCGAGGCATTGGTCCGATTTCTCAAGTCAGTGTCACAGGTCAGTGTCACTTACCCTTTTGTTTCTCTTGTATTGAATCTCCCCGAGACCATGTGTGTATGTAACGGGTGAGAAGTCAATTAATATCATACGGTCTCAGAGCCATAATTTGTGTGCGACCCTTATTATTAGAAGCTGCTGATGGACTTCTTTGGTGATAATTGCTAAGTTGTTCAAAATTCACCGCAGCAACAGATTGGACAAATTGAAGCATAAACCAAGGGGGACGATCGCCTAAAGCAACCATAATAAGAGCCGATCCTTTCCAATCAAAGTAATCAATGAAGATTGTGTCGGCAATAAGAATTTAGATTATATTTCTCGTCAGGGGAGTTGGGGAGAGAGTTATTGGTGCTGTTGGTAGCAGATGGTAGAGACGAGCGGCAAGGTTAGTCTATCGGACAAAGGCGAGAGAAGGCCGGAAGAACAAAAGAATAAAGTAAAAATAAATTACTTCAAGTTCAAAATTGGCTTCGCATCCAATCAGAGATCCTTCCTTACTTTATTTAGCGCGTTTTGTAGAACTCCCCGAGTCTCTATTGTACTCACTGCGCTAAGGATAAACTACGAGGAGACAAAGCCAATCAGGATTCCTTGCTTGTCAAATTACCCACAGACGTTCTCAGGGGCAGGCTAATGTAAGGCCTGCCTATGGATCTAGACCCCACCAAGCCCACCACCTTGCTGACTAGTGCCAAGTCAAATTACTTAACCCCCCCTGGCCCCCATCCCTCTTTTTATGATCGGCGCGAGTCCCTACTGGGTGAAGAAACAAAATACTTTAAAAACGATCAAAGGGGGGGCGTGGAGGGGGTGAAAGCACCTGCATAATCCCTCAGCCAATCACAGATCTTTCAAACGGTGGTCCGATGTATGTAGATTAGATAAACGAAAGGAAGGGAAGAAGGTTAAATGAATTAAACTATATACTTAACTAGTAGAAATACATTTTTTATTTTTCTCTGATGTTATGCGACTCTAACAACCTACTGACCTAACAAATATTAATTGTTTGTGCCAGGTAAGAAACTTGTGGGAATGAATCAATGGACGGGCTTGAAGGTTCCATAGTAAATACGTATGGACCATCCTGCGATCAGCAAAACTCTTTCGGTGTAAGGAAAGGGGGCCGACCGTGGAGCCAAGAAATACGATGAATTGCAACTTCCATATGTCATTGGTTCAGAGAGAGATGCCAAGTATGGTGTGGGTTTTTGGGTTCATGGCAAGATGGGCTGGTGAGGCAAGTGAATCTCGGGAATTTCGTAGGTAGGTTAGTGAAGTTTTCTTTCCTGTCTCTGCTTTCCCTCTGCTTTCCGACTCTGCCTGACTCTGCCAGTACCTGACCTAAGCTGATCTCGTGAACAGGTTAGTGTAGTGCAGTACTTAAGTAGTTACAACCTAGTGTAAGTCAACGCAGTTCTGCATGTTCTAGCCATTTATTACTGCCCCCCTTTCTTTGTTTTTTTTCTTCTTGTTCTCAACTCAAGCCACAGGGGATTATTTGTTTCATCTACTGCACACCGCAAGGTCGACGATAACGCCAAGTCTAGGTGGGAGGTAGTATCTACTTGGTTTGTGGATGCTTACACTAATTAACGAGGCCTAAGCAATTCTAAATTCCTAGGTAGTGAGTACGTGACGTCTACGCCATTTTAGCAGAGACTTCAGGGCACAGCATAGGCACGAATAGATTAATTATCGTTTATTGTCTTGAATGATACCACCCAAATGACGCCGTTCTAAATTCCTACGGCGTCAACTGGTATCTTCCTCAGGAGAGATAAACTAATTCAACTCTACATACTACTAGTACTAGAAACCCGTTTGTTTAAGCTTGTATAGCGGCATTTGGAACGTTGATAACGGGTTGCGCGCGCCCATTATCATTATAGCAGTGGCCGCCCCGTGCGCTGTTTGGGTATGCATGATAGAGTGTAAAAAAAAAAAAGAATAAAAAAAAAAGGAAAGGAACAACTCACAAGCAACCTTGGAATCTAGCCAACTTTCCTTCCGTTTGAAGCTGGCCCTTTCATACTAACTTCCATGGTGTTGCATTTTCCTCCTTGATTAGGGATTTGTTTTTTTTAGTCCTCCTTCCCCTTCTCTTGTTTTTTTCCCTGACCCTGCATACGCCCCTTCCCACTCTTCCCACACCCCTTCCCTCTCCCCTCTTCAGCTTAGCACTGATCAGCCAATCGTATACTAGCGTGCATGTGGTAGGTTCTGGCGTTTGCCAACCAGAGAGTTCGATAGATGAAGTCAATGCAGATATGTAAGGTACCGTCCTGTTCCTTCCTGCATGTATGCAGGCATACCTACTTTTTGACTTTTCTGTGCCTGAATTGAATCACATGGATGTAGGTTAGTCAGGACAGGTACTTGCCTAAGTACCTAGACAGGTACGTGTTTGTGCCCCGTCCTTAGTACCGTACTCTCTCTCCCTCCCCGCTGATTTACATACCATCACGCCAAATCGCGGTAGACACGATGCAAGTACACACACTTGTCCCTTTCTACCTAAGACAAAGGTACCATAGGTACGTACATGACATTACATACATACATAAGGTATTGCCACCACCACCTCACTACTCACTACTTTGAGGCCCAAGCGTCTTTGTAGCTGCCAAGTTAGTTTGGCAATCCGGCGGAGTCCCGGTGCCGCGGCCTTTGTCTTGCTGGGACGTGTTTCCACTTAATATATGACCCAGTCTCCATCTCTCGACCCTCCCCCTGGCCCCCCCTCTCTCTTCCCACTCTTTTTTTTTTCCTCTTGCGCTGTGACCTTACTGTACTTATTTACATATTTGTCCTGCTGTGCTGGGTTTTTCCCTTCTTCGATCTTTTTATTCCTTCACTCCTTCAGTGCTCTGCCGGCTGAGTCTATCCTACTCATTCACTCACTATCGAACATTATTTGTTTGTCCATTCTTTTCTCCGGCAAGTCGTCCCTCCTTTTGGTCGACCTCGAGCAGACGCACATAGTCAACCCACAAGTCGTTCTCTACCAGAAAAATAATACAAAGATCAGCATCATGAAGTTCACCACCACCCTCACTGCTGCCTCTCTGGCTGCTGTGGCCGCTGCTGGAAAGGATGCCTTCTCTTTTGCTGTCCTGAGATTTGACGGCGATGGATTCCTTACTGAAGGTCTTGTCGACCCTATTGTCAACCCCGGAGCCCAGGCCTCTCACTATCACGGTGTTATGGGAGGAAGCAACTTCGGTACTACCGTTGAGGGCGAGCAGTTGCTAGATTCCAAGTGCACTACTGCCAAGATAAAGAACGACAAGAGCAACTACTGGATCAACCACCTGTTCTTCCAGGATCCCAACGACCCGAACAGCTTCGAGAAGGTCGATCTGTTCTACATGAATGTTTACTACTTCTTCGAGCCTGGTGACCAGGACGTCGAGCCCTTCCCTGCTGGCTTGAAGATGCTCAGTGGAAACACCACGACACGCTCGCCTCCTGCGGCTGGTGGCAAGATCAACTTGGACCCCAACCAAGGTCCTATCAACCCCGTCCAGTGGACTTGCCCCCGTACAAGCTACGATCCTCCCTCGTACCCCGCCGATTCCGACGGAAGCATGGCTGGTATCCAGGACCCCCAGAACCAGGGCGCCGGTGTCGGTTTCCCCCTCTACCCCTGTGATGGGTATGCTTCTCCTCACCGCCAGGATATTCACTTCCCTTCGTGCTACAACCCTAAGGTTGGCCTTGATGACTACGAAAACAACATGGCCTGGCCCACGAACAACGGTGGCCGTATGAGCTGCCCTGAAGGCTACATCCGGGTCCCCCACCTCTTCTACGAGGTTTACTGGAAGACGGATGCTTTCAACGACCGATGGACTCCCGATGGCAAGACCACGCCTTGGGTTCTTTCTAACGGTGACCCTACTGGCTACAGCTCGCACGGTGATTTCATCTCTGGCTGGGACGAGGAGACTCTTCGAACCATCATTAACACGTGCAACGCTGGCACGTCCGGTATGGACAAGTGCCCCAACATCCCTGGCGGCTTGAACGATGTCCAGGACTGCAAGATTCCTGCTCCTCTGGGTAAGGTGCTTGCTTCCTCGACTAAGTTCAACTCGCTCCCTGGCAACAACAAGGTGACTGGATGGGGCCACGGTGGTGTTACTGGTGGATCGGTCGAGTCTACTCCGGCGTCCAGCTCGTCAGCTTATGATGCTGGTGCTGCTTCGCCTACCGGCGCTGGTGGTGCTTTCATCGAGCAGTCCTCCACTAACAGCCCTGCCGAGACCCCCGTCGTTAGTGCGGCTTCCACCCCCGAGAACAACCCGAACGTGGAGGTTGTTTGGGACTACGTCACCGTCACCGAGACCACCACTATCGGAGCTGCGCCTACCCCTGCCCCCGCTAAGCGCCACGCGCGTCACAACCACGGTCACGGTGGCTTTGCTGGTCGCCGCTAAGCTAGTTGATGGTGAATGGCTGTGTTGGCATTCCTTTCTTGCGTATACAAACTTTCTAGGGAAGACGGCGCAAATTTATGTGGATGGGTTGCAGGATAGACACGCATGGGAAAAAGTGATGTTTTCAGGAATAGCAGGGCAGGGAACAAGATATTTGAATTTTTGAAGAGGGGGGATGTGAACCACAGGGCGCGGTACTCTCTTCCCCCCTTTTGCTCCGTTCTCTTCGCTTCTACGTTACATATTACGAAATTTTAGTCATTTGTGTTGCGTTGTGTCCATCTGCGCGCTCCGGTTTTATGCGAAGGACGCTTTTTATGATCTTTTCGATGCGTCCCGTGTGGCCCTATATGTCGATAGCATGCATCTAGTTTTTACTCATACGATGAGAGAAGTTCTATAGTCTTTATGTTTAACTGTATAATAACTCCCTACTGTTATGAGTAAATAGTCAAGAAAAATCATTGAACTTGGAAAAAAAAAACCCCATGCTATACTTCATCCCTTATGAGTTGTTGCATTTTTCATTTTCCATCTAGTTAGTAATTGGTTATTTGGATGGGGTAAATAATGGGGCATTTCAATATTGGACTGTTGATATAAACTATTGAGGTCCGTCCGCCCGCACCAAACATGCACGCACGCACGCACGCACGTGGTATGAGCAAATGGATGGCTTCGGAACGTTTTAAAACCCCTTCCCGCAATTTCCCATCCTCAATTGCCGCGATCCTTCTCACTTTATTAAGGGTGGAGGTTAAGGTAGATTAGATAATAAGCATAATTGCTGTGAGCTAGTGTAAAAGTAATAGTATATCGAATAAGGACTGGGCAAGTTGATGGCTAATTAAATATTGCTTGGGTAAAAGCGTACCTACCTACCTATAGTTTGATTTATATTGATTAGGCACACTCGAGCCATAACCTACTATACATCCGAGTAACTACGTAGTTCTCGAGCATGAAGGGAGAGAGGTAGGTAGGGATATGAGTCAAGCTGGTATGTTCTTTTCATTATTGAAAGCTTCATTTCGTTTGTGTAGATACGTATAACTATAGGATTAACCAAGGGATATTGGCTCTATCAAATCATGCCAAAAAAAAAAAAAAGGGGGGGGGGGGGGGGGGGGGGGGGTCGCGGGGGGGGGGGGGGCGGGGAGCGGGGGGGGGGGGGGGCGGGGGAGGGGGGGGGGGGCGGGTGAGGGGGGT
>MU394141.1:0-83861 GCA_022578605.1 Camillea tinctor
TTATATATTGGTTAAAAATAAAAATAATATTAATATTAAAAGTATTAATTATTAAGTTTATTACTTAATAAATTAATTTAACTTAATATTAAAATGTTTAGTTATATAAGTAAGTTACTATTATATATTATTTGTTTTTTTATATATTTTATTTATATGCATTTTATTTTTTAATTTTTAATTTTAAAGTTGCATTTTTAATTTTTTTATAGTTTGTTAAAAATGTTGTATAATTTTCTTTGCTTTATTTCTTTTAATTTTTTTATTATAACTTTATATTTTTTTATTTTTATTTAAAATGCTTAATTAATTAATATTTTTTCTTATATACTTAATATTTGCGCTTTTATATTTTAATTTACTATTTAAAATAGTATTTATTACTTTTATTATTGTAATAATATTTACAATTAATATAAAATTAATAAGTTTTATTATTATTATTATTATTGCTTTTTTTAATTATAAAATATTAATAAGCATTTTTAATATTTTTATAAGTATTAATAAATATTTTAAGCTTATTAGTTAAATTTTTAAATCGATATATTAGCTTAAAAAATACGTGTTATAATTAAAAAACGTTATAGCATGCTTAATATATAATTGTAATTAATTAATGTTTTTTTTAAATTTTAAGCTTAATACTTTTTAATAAAAAAAGTTTATTTAATATAATTTAAAGTACTTTTAAATTAGTTTTATTTTTATTAGCTTTTTTTACTTTAATATTAAAAAATATAATTATTATTTAGTTATAATAATATTAAATTTTATTTTATTTTATATTAAAATAGCGTTTTATTGCAAAATATATATTAATAAAATACTAATATTTTAATATATTATAAAAAAAATATATTGTTGCTTAATTTATTAAAATTATCGAAAATATAGCATAAAATTAACTTTGCTAAATTTTAGTTATATACCATATATTTAAAAAAAATTTAAACTTATTTTTAAAAATATTATATGCTTTTTTTATATAGTTATTTTTTTTATTTTATACTTTTTTAAATTGCTTTACGATTGTAAAAAAATACATGTTATTTGCAATTTTTTTTAAGAAAATTATATAATAAAATTGCTTTTTTTAGTTCTTAATTAGCATGTACGCTTATTTATATTTATTACTTTTAAAAATAAGCTATTAACTTATTAAAAAAAAACCGTAACTTTTAAAGTTTTATATAAACCTTTACTTTTTATTTAAATAACTTAAAAAAAGTAATTAATATAAAAAGCTTTAAAAATATTTTTGTTTTATAAAAATATATAAGTATAATAATTATGCACTTAAAAGTATAGCGCTTTTTTAGCTTTAATTACTTTTTATAAATAAGTATAATTATAAGTATACTAAGGTTTAATAAGGTATAAGTATAAAAAAAATTATTAAAAAAGCATAATTTATTAACTTAATATTTTAATATTATAAACGAAATTGTATTTAAAAGTATATTTTTTAATATATTTTTTTTAAAAAAAAAGCAAAAAAAATATGCTTAAGTAATAAAGTTAAAAAGTTTAATAATATAAATAGTATTGCTATATACATTATAAAAAAGTTGCAAATAGTGCAATTATTTAATAGTTTTAAAGTTTATTACGCTTAGTATTAAAAGTTAAATAAAAAAATTACTATTAATAAATTAATTGTTTTAAAGTCGTAATTTTACTTTTTTATTAATAATAAATAGTTTAACGTAATTGTTTTTATAAAAATTTAAAATATTAATTTAAAGTTATGCATTAAAGTTTTTAAGTTAAAACTTATTATTTAATAAAGTTAAAAAAGAAATTCGCAAAGCTATTTTTTCTTTTTTTTTGTAAAATTTAAAAACAATTATTTTTTATATTAACTAATAAAGCTACTTTTTTTTAACTTTATATAAGTTTTTTTTATATTAAAATAATATTAACAAAATTTTTTATTTTATTAATGCGTTAAAACGTGTTACGTAATTATCGTTAACTTTATTAACATAAATACTTTATTTTATTATAACTATTTAAAATATAAATTAAAGTTACTATAATATTTACTTAAAGTTTTTTTATTTAAATTTTTTAAAGCGTTTTTAATATTTTATTAATGCTTTTTTTAATATAAAAGCTATTAAATAAAAGTTGTTATTTTTAATATTTCGTATAAAAATTAACGCTTACGTTGCTTTTTATTATAAAATATTAGTTATATAATTAAAGGTTTTTTATTTTAACACTTAAAAGTTAAAAGTTTAAAAAACGCTTTAATTTACTATAAATAATAATATTATAAATTTTTATAATTAATTTAAGTTTTTTAAAGCTATTATATTATTATCTTTAATAATTTTTTATTGTTTTTTTTAAAACTATTACTATTATTATTAAGTTTTTTAAATTAAAAAGTTTAATTAATTATTATTTAACATTATAAATAATAATAATGTTAAAAATAAAAGTAATATAAATCGTTATTTTTGCAAAAAAAAGAAATATAAGTTATATATTACAAAGTAAAATGTTTAAAAAGCTTATTTATTTAATATAAAAAAAAATGCTAATGTTACCACTACTGTATTTTATTTTACTGTGTTTTTAAATAAAAGTATAAAATATTAACAATAGTTTTTCGTATTTATTTTAAATTACTATACTTTTAAATAAAAATATAAAGTATTTAAAAGAACTTTTACTTTATAAATTTATATTGTTATATATTTAACAACATTAATTAATGTTAGTAAGTATATATATTAAAAAAATAAAAACAATAATAAGTATAAAAAACGGTTATATATTTATGTTTAAAAAAGAAACTATTTAATTAAAGTTGCGTAAAAAAGCGCAACTTATTTATATGCGGGGTATATAGTAACTTCTTGTTTTTATTATGCAACCATTATTTTTATTTTATATAATTTTAATTATTATTTTATAATAAAAATGTAATATTTTTATTAATATACTTTATAAATATATATATATATATATATATATATATATATAAAATAATTAAAGTTTTTAATTATTATTTATAATATAATTAATAATTTTAAAGTAATTTATATGTAAAAAGCTTATAATAATATTAATTAAAATATAATAGCTTTTTTTTTAATAAAAAATTTTTAAAGCTTAATAAAAAAGCTTTTATATTAAAAATATAATTTATTTATTAATTATATTATAAATAATAATTAAAAGCACCATAGCTTTAATTATTTTAAAGGATTATAAAAAGGTTAATAATGTTTTTAACTTTTTAATTAAATAGTTTTTTAATTAAAAACACTTAAATATACCAGTTTTTAACTTTTTATTTTTATTATTATGTTTTTTTATATTATGTATATATGTACGTATATTAACATATTTTAATTAAATTAAATAAATAAAAAATAAAAGTAAAAATATATATATATATATATAATAAAAAATAAAAAAAAGCTAAAATTAAAATTAAAATAGTTTTTTAATGCAATCACTGTATATTAAGGGGTGCATAGCACCTTACATAAATAAAATAAGGACTAGTACCAGCATTAGTAAATAAAATAAAAAGATAGCAACATTTAATATGCAACTGCGCTGCACATTTAATGTTACACCTTTTCATCTTTTTACTTACTTATAATACTACCTTATACTGCCACGTTTTGCATTATTTTTATATTAAAAAATGTGCCTTTATAATTAAAAAGTGTGCTTTTACTTCCATATTGTTCAAATGGTACGGAAGCTAACCAGCCTTTATGCTTTTTTTTTTATAATGGTATAGAGGCTGGTCAGGCTCCGTAACTCCTAAATACTGTTAGTTATAAGCATTAAGTCGTCGTAGCTGCTAACATCTGGTTTTAACAACAGTTACCTTCCATTACAAACCACAGTTATGAGATTCCCTGGGACGATCTTAACAACCTTATCTCAAAGGCAAGCCTGCGAGATCTATTCACCCCACATTTTCTCTCCGCATCAGGCATGCTCATACCTTCATCGAGTGTAACATGACACTCAAGTTGCTGGCCCGTTCGTTCAGAGATCTCGGTGCATAATTGTCGAAGCGTCAAATCGTTGTGCATGAAATAGCCCGCTGATGTTTGCAATCCCTCCACATCGCCTACTGCTTCACCTAAAATCATGGCTCCCTGCTTATCAGTGTTTAGAAACCGCATACAGTTTTCGAGCAGTAGGATCTGTTTGGGACGGTCAAATACGTGCAGCACCATGCCGAGATGAACATAGTCAATCGTGCCTTGAAGATCACGAAGACTATTTTCTAGAGTCAGGGCATCAGCTTGCATTAAATGCGCCTGTAGCGTGTCCTTATCACGCCATAATTCGTAGCCCAGGTCAATGAACGGGCTTTCGATCTCCGCACCATAGATGTTCTGGGAAGGCACGCCATCAGCAACCAGTTTGCGAATGTCTTGCCCCAAGCAGAAGCCAACATCGAGATATTTAGCCTCACCACCCTTCAAGAGCTGAAGTATAGCGGTGTATGACGGATGGTTATGAAGGGTAAGGTTAAGGAATCGAAATTGGCCAATGCAGGGGTAAGGGTATATATCCCATGCTTTGTCTCGCTAGATTGACAAGTTAGGAAGAATTATATGTTTCGCGAGTAGAGAGGTAATGAACTTCATACGATGGTTAGAATATGAGAGTCTACCTCATCTGCAGGGACACCAGAATAAGTCTCGAGCAGTTTCCGGGCATCAATGGGACACCCCAAGAACGTCTTCTCGTACCACCCGGCGCTCTTGTCCTTCGAGCCTATTTGTGAGGCTGCAGAATAAAAGCTCTTCCCACTGGGAACAGGAGTGATCGTGGAGTCTTCCATTTTACCCCGTACGAATTCTGGCGATATGAAGCGTTGCTGATATTTCTATTGGTAAATGATACGCTTTGATATGTGGTTGAACAGGGAAAGACTAGATTAGGGGTTTTTGACTTCTGGCTAGCAATGCTGGTAAAAATCGTGCAATACTCTGAAGTTACTCCATGTCAGCAATGGAGGATTCTTTGGCCGTACCTCGGCTAATATGTACTGACACATTATAGGTGCCTCTTGTCCCTCTGCATAAGTAACGCACTGTGAGTTGCTGACACGTGCATTGCAGTCAGGTAGTGCAACCAGCACGATACCTATCGAGGAATGTCCTGTGCGTTTGGCGTAATACATCTTTGATTAAGGATTGGGATTTTTTATACATGTGATTCTGACTAATGACCGTTTGACGAGTACCTTCGATTGTTCAAAAAATCTTAGGCTAACGTCAATAGTCGAGATATTTTCAATACTTTGGATTAAAGCTTCTTATGAGATCTCCTACTATCATATCTCTTGAGCCTAGGCGAGAGAATACAAAAATATATGGAAGGCTCGAGGGGAATGAGGCAAACATGTTTCGGGCAACTGGTACCGGAGGTACGGATTTTATGAATTGGTACGGATGGGGGCTAACCTATTGCCCTGATCCCTTCGTTTACATTAAGCTATATTCAGTATTTCGAACAAGAAATGATATCCTGGAGCCACCATTTCGTTCCACTCCTGTGATCCTTCCTTGAGTTCAAGATCAAATAAATGTCGAGCACCATACAAGGATAAGAAGCCATACGGAAATTTACCATCATGATTACACGCTATCTCATCCATAAACCTCTGGGCAGCCGCGAAGGGGGCCACGTCGTCGATGGTGCCGTGGGCGATAAAGGTTGGGACAGAGTATTGACCAGCACGCAGCCGCGCAAACGGGCTAATAGATGCAACTCGTTCATGTGATGGCGGATCCAGGTGGAATGTCCTGTGTTGTGGAGAGATATCATCACATGATAGCCCGTTGAGGAGGACAGGAAGGGCAATGCCCTGCCGGGACATCGTAATAAGGAGTTCAGAGCGAGGATCTCCTTGTTTGACCCAGCCCATGTCAGAGGTACTACTACTAGGAAATGAATTTGTTACCTGTTCCATTGGATCAGTCAGAATCTCGTTTATGCTTTTACTACTTCATGGGCGATGGTAATGCACAACTTACGGGTTTGGATGGCAGCGCCTCTATGATACGTTCTAGAGTTAGTTCTGGTTCAGGTAGCGTGGCCATGAAATTAGAATTATCAAGTTCTGTGATGGGGTCGTCAACAAGAGATAATAAGTCCACGACTTTCTTGCCTGAAATGTGTGTCATTGAATGCGAGTCACTTACCTCCCGATTCAAAGTCTACAGGGGCGTAGAAGCTCAGCACGGCAGCAGGTGGTGGCAAACCCGAAGCTTCAGCCGTCCATCCGAGAGACATTGCTAGCTGGCCCCCTGTTGACCAGCCCACCACAGCGACTCGTCTCGGATCAACTTGTACCCCGAACTCTAGAGCTATCTCGGGCAGAACTTCCTGCGCCCAACGATAGGCATCACACACATCGGTCATTGGACCATCGTTGATGTTTACCTCTGGACAGAGTCGGTAGTCAATGCTGACAGGGAGCAGTCCATTTCTTATAAGGTGCCGTGTTTGCTCGGGTCGAACAGCACGTCGCGAGAGGGTCACATAACCGCCGCCATGGATCATGAGGGCTGGGTGGTAAAGGTTAAATTGAGAGATACAACACGAAATTAGAAAGAAACGGGTATTTCAACTCCCTTACAGGGTGGCGACGTACCAACTGGCATACTTGATGTCGACGGCATCTTTGGGTAGTAAATGTCTGCGTGAATCTTCACATCCCCAGCTTCCTTGTAGACAACCGTGTCTAGGCGGTAATTATCGCCTTTCTCATTTCCCGTATCTGAATCACTCATGTCATATGTCGTAGGTTCTCGTGGAAGTTTGGGGATAGTGGCTGCAGTAAAATTGGGTTTCCAGCATATGTTGGATCCCACAATTAGTTGTGCTATGTTGACATCTGGCGTAGAACCGTTTGAGCATCCCACGGAAGTAAAGCCCGCCTTTTCAAATGTCTTCATCCATTCCGGGGCCGTTTGTAGAGGTGCAATGGGTCCATCCGCGAACCACCACCCGTCAAGGAGTCCGAAACAAATATCGCACCAGCTAACCTTCGTAGTAGTTTCCGCAAGGACAAAGAGGCCTCCTGAAGGGGCCAGAGTCTCCAGAATACGGCGACAAGTCGCTGTCCTATCCTTGGTGGCGTGCACAACATTCGTAGCAATCACAACGTCAAATTGCCCGGCAAAAGAAGGTTCGATCTCAACTTCCAAGTTCAAGGTAGAGTACGATATCCAAGGGAACCGATTTTGGAACTTGCTTTTCGCTTTTTTCACAAGACTAGAGGAGATATCCGTGAATGTGTACTGAGTTTCGATGCTAGCTCTGTCCAGTGCCTCAGCCAGCCACCTTGTTGTTCCACCTGTGCCACCGCCTACCTCGAGGATCTGTACCGGCGTTTTGACGGTAGATATACCTCGACTTCGGAATAGGTGAGTAAGGAAAATAATGACTTTTTCTGTAAGAGTAGCTGTAAGTGGGGAGTAACCATAGTAGTTTTCCATGATCTGAAGAGAATGCGCATTGCCGAACATGAGAGAGACCGGATCAGTCCTGCCCTGAAGACAGTCAGCTAACCTTGGACCCGTCAAGTCCATTAAGTTAGTATCATGTAGATACATAGGAAATCTGGCATTAAATGTCTTTAGCAGTTCCGATGTTGGCGTATGATTGATGGCGCTGCTTCCGCGGGTGACAATTGCAGAGTTATTTGGATCTAGACTCTGGGAGATGGTGACGATATCATACTTCTGCAAAATCTCCCAGAACTTCCGTACTAGTTTGTCATATTTCGGGCTCGTGTAGGGGAATTGAGGTACTGGTACACCCAATCTCAACTTGTCAAGATTAACCCCAAGAGCGGCCAATGCTTCTACGATATAAGCAACTGTGAGCTCATCCTGGAGGGGTGCTACATTAGACAAGTAGCCTAAGACGCCGTGCTTTTTTGCAGATTCATCAAACTTTGGACCCAGTTCCCTCAGTATATCGAAAGGGTTCTCCCCGACAATGTCTGATGGTGGGTGACCAGGCAGTGTCGGGAGTTGTTCACTGTCAACTAATGTGTCCTTCGGGTCAAGGATTATTGTGTGCCCTACCCCTAGGAAGTTCATGACCTGCTGAACTGTGGAATCCGTATCTAGGTCCATGGTCATCGAGAAGTGATCTTCAATTTCTTGCTTCAAATCAATAAGAGATAGAGAGTCAATACCTAGGTCAGCTAATGTAGTGCTGGGTTGAATGTTGTCGGGTCGTGCACCTGAAATATCAGCTAGGATATGAAAGAGCATTTTATGTCTCGAATCACCACCCTCTTGATGTTCGCTCATCGTCTGTGGGATAGCGCTCGGCTTGATTCCAGTTCCTAGTTCTGACAAAGAAGACGCCGAAAGCCCAACATTTAACAATTCTTGGATATCCGTGTATGTGCTCTCAAGCAGAGTAGTGGTATTGACAACAAGTCCGAATCTAGAATTAAGCTCTTCTGATAATTTAGCTGAGCTTAGTAGGAGCCCTAATGATATATCCTCCAAGATCTGAGACTTGTCGATCATTGTACATTCTGCTAGGAGTTCCTTAAGTGCTGATTTCGTATCTTCCGAATCACGGGGGATCTCCTTTACGAGCTGACGCTGGGTAGTGGTTAAATTGTTGTCCTGTATATCGACTGTTCCATGGGCCACGGGGCTCACTACGTGTGGATAATAAGGTGTCATTCGTGAGTTGGAAATCCGCCGGGTCGAATAAGCTGCATCCAATGCCTTCTCGAGTTTGGCAATCGGAAGTCTTGACAGGCGACACCTGCTAAACATGGCAACTAATCCACCTTCCGGTGAACAGACGTAAACATCTCCGAAGGCTTGATGTTTGTCGTCTGTAAATTCACAAGTGGCATAGATTGTCCAGTCTCTTGAGCTGTCCATTGAGAAGCTAGGACTAAGTACCGCCCGATCAAGTCCTGTCATGACTGCGACTTCATCATCAGGGATCGCATCGTTGGTGTTTACGAGGAGGCCCACAACATGAATGCACGTATCTAGCACCACAGAGTCACAGACTTTCCAAAATTCGTTTTCATCCCGGTACGGCTGGTTATGAGGAATTTTGATAGCAGCAACTGCTTCGTTCTGGTTTATCTGCACGGTACGCATTCCCTTGAAGAACTCATCATACATCACTACACGCGAAAAAAGCTTATATATCCGATTGGTATACCATCTTTCATTGGTATGGCAGTCGGCAAGGTTCTGTATCTGTCGCGATACAAGACGTTGAAAACTCTCCAGTATTGACCCAGCGACGAGAGACATGACGCCTTCCATATGAATTGTCTCGCCAGGTATTGGTTTATCTTTGAAGGTGCCACTCGTGCTAGAAATTGAAGCAATGGTGATTTTCCATGCTTGCAGCACGCCCGATAATTCTTCAAGCCGCAGTACCACCTCCCCCTGCATTTCAAGACCAAGTGGAGAGCGTATGTCGAACTTTTCGAATACCAGGCTCTTGTTACCCAGTGCCTTGTCATTCTCGAGTAAAAGGTGTAGTGCTGCGGTTGCACATTCCATGTCCATCGACGCAGGGCATAAGGGACGTGAGCATGCCATATGCCCCCCCACCACAGCTCGATAACGAGAAGTCTCCGTGTTAATCAAAAATTCAGCACATCCTGCCCGAGTACTTGGGGAATATCGCTTAGTGACAAGAGGTACAGGCACAGAACCCATTCCTATTTTCGGTGACAAGGGATTCCTGGACTGGGCCTGTAGGTTGGCCTGAATTTCCCAAGCTCGATCTATGTTATCCAGCCAAGGCCGCGTTTCGGCAAATTGATATGATGGCAGCCACACAGGGTGGCATGGATACGGAGTATCCACAGATTCTCGTAGGAAGCTCCAATGGTCTACAAAACAACCAGTACTCCAGAGGCTCGCCACAACATCAGCAATCGCACTCTCGGGGTGCCGAGTCCCCTTTGTTTTGAGAGACTGGAATATATGTGCTCCGGAGAGATTACATGATCTTTTTGCCATCGCAATTATAGGCGTGTCTAACCCGGCCTCAAGCCAGAGACAAGATCCCAGGGCATCCTCGATCCTATTGATTGCATGAACAAAAAACACGGGCTGACGGGCATGTCGAGCGGCATCCTGACCCCGAGTTTCAGTACCGTTGGACGAACAAGCATATAAGGGGATACGAGGTTCGTTCCATCTAAGAGAGCTTCCCAGAACCTCAAGTTCCGTTAAAATAGGATCTGTGAGAGCAGAGTGGAAGGCATGGCTGATTTTTAAACGTTCAAACCGCATATTTTGGAACCAACGCTGCGTTCGAAGCACCTCCTCAGCTGCCACAATCGACTCGTTGGGACCCGCAACTACAACTGACTTCGGTCCATTGAAACAAGCAATTTCAAGTTGCGGTACCATGGAAGACAATTCTTCGAAGTCTTTGACCGTACATTCAACAGCTAGCATAGACCCCTTGTCGGGGCCCCAGCTTTTCTCAATCAAACGGCCTCGTGTGGCGATCAGGCGGATGGTTTCTGCCAAAGATAGGACGCCCGACACAGCAAGCGCTGTAAGTTCTCCAAGACTGTGGCCAACTACGGCATTTGGTTGCGCACCAGCATCCATCCAACACCGTGCACATGAGTACTGAACGGCGAAGATACCACAATGTAAAGTCGCAGTGTCTTCGATAATGTCTGCTTGAAAGATAGCCGGGAAAAGCGAGGCGTCAGTGAGTTTCTGAAACTCAAAGTTGCATGTGTCCAGGAAGAAGCGGAAACGAGGGAAACTATCGTAGAAGGACGTGGGAAGAGCAATATGACGGCTGGTTTGACCACTGAAGGCGAACACGATGGGCTTGGGTATATGTGAGTTAGCTGGAAGCTGAGATACATTGGACTGATCGGTCAAGCTAAGCAAACGACCAGCCTCTTTGATTGAGTCGGCTTTAACGTGTGTCAAGTACTTCTGGCGTCGCCTTCTCTTGTTGAGCGTGAAGGCAACGTCGGCAATCTGAATATTAGAATTTGCCGCTTCTCGCTGTAGATATTTACCTAGAGACTTGGCTGTGTTGATAAGACTATTTTCAGATGCAGAAGTGATGAATAATGGAAACGTCACAAGTGCCTGTTTTTCCCTTGATGATTTTCCTTTTCCTGTTATCACAGCATCGTTCTGATTGAGGCTACAACAGAGCAACGCCCCATTAGATCCAGCTGCGCCATAGCTGTTGACCAATGCGGCACGAAAAGGGGCATCCCAAGGACGCAGAATATTCGAAATTTCCAAGCCATCACGTTTTAAAGAGCCGATCTTAGGATTTAAGTCTCTATAGCTAGCCTGAGGTGGGATCTGCCTTTGACGAAGCATCACCAGCACCTTTAGGAGTCCAGCTATCCCAGCTGATGGCTCCGCATGGCCAATATTGCCCTTGATGGAGCCAACATATACCTTTTTTTGGCGTGATGTACTCCCAAAGACAGATCGGATACTGTCCATTTCGATGGGATCGCCAACCTGTGTTCCAGTTCCATGAGCCTCCACGTATGTTACTTGGTCCTCTCGTATTCCTGCTTGTGTGAGCACCTTTCTATAGAGCGCCTGTTGCGCAATCGTATCTGGAACAGTGAGGGAGGCCGATAAACCGCCTTGGTTTGTGGCTACACCGGGAATCACGCCCCAAATAGCGTCGCCATCTGCGATGGCCTGTCCGAGCTTCTTCAAAACGACGAGTCCACAGCCATCGGCCCTGCAATACCCATCTGCAGACGCATCGAATGGCCTGCATTGTCCTGTAGGGCTCAGAAATCCGGCTTTTGCAAGGTCAATATAAGTATTCACACCTGTCATTACGTTGGCACCTCCAGCGACGGCCATGCGACATTCCCCTATCTGGATCGCCTTACAAGCCCGATTTATAGCGACCATGGAAGAAGAGCAAGCTGTATTGAACATTTCTGACGGACCAGACCAGCCGTAATAATGGCTTAGCCGACCGCAGAGAAAGGCCGGGACGGTCCCAGTAGAAGTATATGCTGTAGGTGGATGCGAGTTGGTGTTCTCTACATATTCGCCCAATACAAGGCCAATGAAGCATCCAACGTTGTCGCCTGTCTTTCGCTCGTGCGAAACCAGATATCCAGCATCCTCGAGGGCTTCGAACGAGAGTTCGAGCATAATACGTTGCTGAGGATCCATATTTGCTGCCTCACGGGCACTGATCCCGAAGAAAGCGTGATCGAATCGCTTGACATCATCAATAAAGTTCCCATAGAAAGCACGGCTCTGCACGAAGCTTCCGCTTGTCGACGCTCGCACATTCTCAGCCATATTAAATCGGTCGCCTGGAAGCTCCTGGACGCAGTTTCTCCCTTTGGCGACGATGTCCCACAGCTCATCCATATTTTTAGCTCCAGGTAAGCGGCACGCCACGCCAACTACAGCAATGGAATTCTCTGGGAACTTGAATGGCGAGCTACCCTCACCAGACTCTTTCATATCACCTCTTGCGTCCGGCAACGAAGGCTCCTCTAATATTAGGTTTTTTGTGAGGACCTTAGTAACTCGAAGTTGCTGCTGATGAAATGGAGACATAGTAACACAATCATCCCAACCAAAGATAGCAAAGTGATGTTGTGCCCGGGACGACTGGGTGAGATCTTGTGCTACGCCCTTCAGCAGCTCCAGCCACTCGCAACGGGCAGCCAGCATAGTCCATATAAGATCGTCAGTCAGTGAGCCCCGTGTCAGGAGTTGTCCAGTTTGGTTCGTCCGCAAAGGCAGTAGTAACTGCGAGGCCTCCGGAAGTTGGAGACCCTGTTGTGAATCCTGACAGAGACGACAAAGTTCAGCGGCAAGATGCGAATTTTCTGGATTGTGTGCACTACCACCTAGGTGAATTTCTTGTGCACGGATGCCCTCATGTTCTGTCATATGGTGGCGGAAATCCCGTAGTGTCTTTGCTGGTCCGCCTATGCTGACGGACTTGGGTCCCGTAATGGCCGAGATATAAGTACCGGGAAACTGACGAGTCAGTTCTTCCCCTTGGCCTTCATGCTTGAGACGAATGGCTAACAGCGTGTTCTCTGATCCCGAGTCTTCATCAGCTGCCTCCGTGTAAGCCCCTATACCAACCAAGATCTTGAGAGCCGTCCCCATGTACTTCACTACGTCTTCCTCGGTCTTCCCGGAGCCAATGCATACGGCTGCTGGCAGTCCACCGCAGTAGCCATGCACCCCACCACCACCTTCTCGAATCTCGTTCACGAATTCTTTATGCGATACCTCTCGAATCTCTAGATACCGTAGGTATTGGGCTATTTGTAGGACAGCGAGGAGAGGAAGAGATGTGATATTCGAATGGACTCCTGACAACGGGGCTGATGTGCCCTCAACAGCCCAACCTCGCAATATTGCAAGGACCTTCGGGCCATGGGATAGCCTCCGTACGCCGCTATTTGCCGAAGCAAATAACTCCCATAGGTGGTTGTTTGCAAGATCCGCAATATCACCAAGCAAGGTGCGTCCGTATTGATTCCCACTCAAAAATCTGTGAAGGCTTTTGAGATATATCTCATCCACGCGCTTCGTTTGTGGACAGAAGAAGGCTGCAGATACCTGGGCTGCGGTGCTGCACTTAGGCATCGTCATCATTGACTTCAGATCTCTCTGTACTTTGAAGCGGACTAAAGACTGATATGAGGAAGTTAATGGTTTACAGAACGTTGTTTACAAGTATCACAGCATCTACCAAGATGATTAATGTTTTAAATAAATTTTTATAACCTCATTACTCTTCTTATGGTGACCCTGTTCGTTCCAAGATAACGCCATAGACCACGTACGAATGCACCATGGCATTTTGACTTGTATGATAGATATGCAAACAAAGACGTATTAGTTGGTTTGAGACATTTCAAGAGATAAGTAAGATGCTCAGCCGCCGCCGCCGTCATACAAAGATGCACAACCGGGACCACTTACTCCGCGTTATTTCAAAATGCGAGTTGCATCTCATGTATCTTGTCAGCCTATGTGCATATATCACCGTAAAACATGCATTTGACAAGACATAAGATCGGATCTAGGACACCCTATTATAGTATGTAACAACCTGCTAGTAGCTACGTAGTCACAGCGTAGTACAGGTTCATCCTTCTTCTCGCACCGTGTAGCATTTCCATGAAACAAAGTTGGCAACATGACCAATCAGAATGACTATTTTGCAACCGATTACTGATAACATTCTATTTGGAGGGGGGACCAAATATGCCTTTTCCATCATTTGGTTGCAGGCATCATCCATTTCACTCCTTCCATTTTGTTGTCCTTAGCCTGCAATAGTAACACAACTACAAACTTGTCCTTTCCAAGGCTTTTTAAAACTCCGATAATTGGCTCTGGAACATAAAACTAATAGACTTACATGCGTGTCTACATGCATGGAAAACAAATGCGCACATCACATCGTATGACTTGTAGTCACCGAAGGCAGTATAATGCGGTGCTTTGGGGGCGGGTGGCTTGAATCATCACCGAAACTTACCAGCTCTTCCACATGAGACTGTATCATTAGATGAAGGAACGGATAAGCCTAGTGTCAAACTGTGCTATCTAGGTCATCATGGAACCCGTAGCCAGATACTGAACCCTCCCTCTCATTTTTGCTTGACCCATATTCGAAGATTCCGATAATCAGGATGTATTGCGTTATGCAAATGTTTCAACTCAGCATAGGGATATATGTAATAGTAGGTTGGATGGACATGAGCCGAGAGACACCCCCAAATGCGGTTTCTATTCTAACTATGCCCAGTACTATGCATTCTCTGTCATTTATTTGGCCTTCTTCCATCGTTTAGCTAGTTTTCCTGGCCGCAAGCTTTGGTCTGTATCTCGAATTCCTTGGGCATACCATGTACTTCGAGGTGATCTCTGGCAGGTACTGGATGAGCTGCATGAGGTGTACGGTCCTGTGGTTCGAATCGCTCCGAACGAGGTCACGACCACTTTCCCGTGTGCTTGGAAAGAGATCTATGCTTCAAAACCTCTACTTTTGAAGGACCCTTATAGCCAGACACCAGCATTAAACGGCTCCCATTCCCTCTTCACAGCCGAGGGTGACACGCATAAAAGGATCCGAGCAGTTCTCAACCATAGTTTTTCAGACAAGGCCTTACGTAGTCAAGCTCTCATAATCGAGCGCTATGCTGACAGGTTTATGGACCGAATCAGGCGTGAAGTAGCTGAAAAGAAGAACCAAGGTACAATTGATTTAACCAAGTTATATGGCTATACAAGTTTCGACACAATCACAGACCTTAGCTTGGGTGAGCCTCTGTGTGATGGACTTGCAGATCTGAACGAGCATGACTGGGTTAAAAATTATTTCTTTCACGCCAAGTTCAGTGCCATTCACACTGCTTTAAGCCATTTTTGGCCCCTTGATAAAGTCTTAGGTCTAGTCTTCATTGGTATCACTCGCAAAGCACGGGAGCGTAATTGGCGCATCATCACAGGCGCTCTGGATCGCCGACTAGCTCAAGTCGAAAAGAAAGACAGATGTGAGAAGAATCAGCGTTCTGACCTACTCTCACCACTCGTCAACCGGCTTGAGAGAGAAGGAAATAGCAACATCACCCGCGGAGAAACACTGTCAAATGGGCTAGCTTTCGTTATTGCCGGCACTCAGCTCAACACTAATGTGCTCTCGACAGCTACCTATCTGCTGCTCCGCCACAGAGAGAAGTGGGATCGCCTCACCGAGGAGATCCGGACTCGGTTCGCATGTGACGCTGATATTACTATGCAAACGACGAGCAACCTGCCATATCTTGATGCTGTTATCAATGAAACTCTTCGAATTCGTCATCCTACGCCCATAAACTTACCTAGAGTGGTTCCAAATGACGCCGCTATAGTTCTAAATGGCCAGACAATTCCAAAGAATGTATGTTAGTTGAAATGATAGTATCCTCTCTATCTGTTGAAAGGCCTAGGTTTAGCTAATTTAATTCCAGGTGGTTGTTGGAATCAACCTACATGCAATTCAAAACGACTCGACTTTCTGGATTGAACCGCGTAAATTCAACCCCGAGCGATTTCTGCCAGCCACCCATCCGTTTCATGATTCCCGCTTTGACGACGATGTGAAGGATGCCTTCGCGCCGTTCTCGGTGGGACCAAGAAACTGTATAGGTAACAGGTACGCAGAGAGCTCCATTTCTGAATGCCTAAATGCTAAAACTTCCAGACTCTTTTTTGCTCAGGTACGACTTCTCTTAGCTAGAGTTGCTTGGAGCTTTGATTTAGTACGAGCAGAAAAGCATGAGGACGTTGGACAGCAGGGCTGGATGCAGCAAAGGGCGTGGTTCGCTTTTGAGTCTCAACCACTTATTGTTGACCCTAAACCACGCCTAGAACATGATGAGTAAATTAAACTGGTGAGGTCTGTATTGAGTTCCAACTAAGAAAAAAAATCAATACTATTTTTCACTAATACCTCTTCACCGGGTTATACCATGAAAATATGCCTAATGGATCGTATACATTCTTCAGGCTCATAAGTCTAGGAAGGTTATCTCGTGAGAACCAAGCTGCAGGATCCTCGTCACCGTGACCAAAGTGTACGAAGACACTAAGCTCGTCTCGTCCACTGCCATTTTGTAGCATATCCCGCATCTCTCGACCAAATTGGGTGAGTGCGAGCCCTTGGCTTGCACTTGATCCAACTCCGTCAACTTGTCTGCCAATGGGAATTTAGTATTCAGTTTTTAGAGATCGAGGAGAGACAGGTGTAAGATTGAATGGTGTGTGGACTGGTCAGACCAGAAACGAATATTCGCTCGCTCTGTTTCGGGGAATAACTCACACAAATGCTATAACGTCGCGAAATGGAAATGCGGACGTGTCTTGGGAGTATAATTGAAATCCATAATGCGCGTATTGTTGCCAAACGATCGACGCTCCTCGTAATTCTGGGTTTGTTGCCATTGCCCTGTCCATATACCCAACACTACTAACCAGGTTTGGTATGTCAACTTGATAAAGATTGACTCCGTACGGAACATAATAAACTCCAGGAGAACATCCATATTCGACTATGGCACCATCATTGGCCGTGGCTGGGATGTAATTCCACGGAACGGTAGAGATATTGACATTCAGGGGCTTTAGATTTATAAATGGCTGGATGAGTGCCTTACCTTCGGCCTGTGGCCCAGCGTATATGAAGTTAGCTGTTATAATAACCCCTTCTAATGTTGGATCCGGGCTGTAACGAATTGAAATACCGATGCTTAATTCCCTAGGCTGTGAGACTGAGAATTGCTTTATGAGAGCCCACACAGATCCATTTTGGCTGCCAAGGAATGTCATGTCGGCATTCATGGCGTACCCATCGTTTGTGGCAGGATATATACGGTATTTGAGGGACAGGACAACCCCATAATTAGAACCGGCTCCCTTAATACCGTATAATAGATCTGCATACTCCGTCTGGGAGACATTTAGGACCTGACCCTCTGCTGTGATCAATTCCACTGATATTAACGAATCTGATATAGCACCATATAGTCCAGAGTAGGGCCCGATACCGCCTCCAAGAGTGGCGCCTGCGAACCCAATACAAGGACATTGTGGTACAGCTTTTGACATTGTTATCAGGAAATGGAATGACTTACATACAACAAATTCTTGGAGACGTTTACTTACGAATTTCCATGCCAACCGCCTGAAGAGCAGTGGCTACCTCATTTGCCCGCACCGCGCCTCCGATCGTCATAGTCTTAGCAAGAGAATCAACTTGGATTGAGTTAAACTTGCCCAGATCCATATCGATACCTCCCTTAAACCGACCTAGAGAAGTTGAATAACCATGGCCTCCGCCCGTGGCAAGAAACGAGATGTTTCTCTCCACAGCATAGATAACCTAAAATTATTTTCATATTAACGCCAAACTCAAGTTTTCGCTATAGATGAAGGGGATGGAATCCAATGACAAGTATGGATGACGAGCTTACCACCTTCTGCACATCGCCCACCAGAGCCGGTTTCACGCCTACTATGTAACTTGGCTGGGTAGCGATATTGTATCGAGGAGTAAAGTCTTCCGCGTACGTAGAATTTGATCTTAGAGCAACTTCGGCCCCTGGCGATAAAAGAGACTCAAGGTCATCGTGAACTGATTGAGGGTCCACGAGTGCCCACGAGTTGTATGGGAGCACCAAAAGTGCTACAAGGGGTTGAAGCAACCAAACAGCCAACATGGTAAGGTCTATTCACTGAGAATATATTGTTATGATGCTGTTGGATAATGCCGCACCGTTGGAAACCAGACTGAGGACAGTGGGAGTTAAAAACCATCCCAATTATAGGAAGACATCCAGCTCTTGAACTAGAGCTGAAATGAAGTCTCTCCTCTGTGCTTCGGGACATATTGTTCGTTTGATTGCGCGTGAAGGAACCTCTAACATTATCTCAGCCGCCATCACCGGCGCCTCAATTTGGGGGTCAGACCTGAACACAGAAGGGTTGTCAAGCAAACATTTCGATCTAGTAATGTATCTGTTTCTATTTTAGTTCCTTGCAAAAGGTGAGGTATCAACTGGCCTGGCTACCTACACTAGGTTAGGTAAGTAGGTAGGTTACCTTGCTGAACTAAGACATCCTAAATCCTCAAGTCTTCCACTCGACTATTTGTTCCACAGTGCGGCTATTCGTTGTGTACCCAACAGTAAATATTCGTACCTGACACAGCCCTCTTATTGGTATGTATGTCAGAAGATTATGTTGTTCTGCAGCCGCCCGGAAACTCAGGTGATAGAAGCAGGGTGGCGTTAAAAAGCCACCCCCATTTATCAGCTACACAGGCTAACATTGAACCATAGATAGGGGGAGAGGGGGAGGGGGTTCATTTGTCTACGCCAATTCTGAGAGGGAGATCGCCTGAGACTAGAAAGTAATTGGCAGCCCATGCCATCTCTTTGTCCTCTTTCACCATAATCGGCCTCCCTGCAATTCCTAAGCCTTCGGGATTCCGTTGCAATCTTGCTTGAACCATTATACTCATTTCTTCTCAATTTTCTTCCCAGCTTTTCAACTCATTCAGTGCATCATGAAGCTTGCAATTGGGGGCTCGTCCGGCTTTGTCGGTACCGAGTTAATTCGCCAGGCCTTGGATAACCCAGCGATCGACTCCATCGTCGGCATTAGCAGGCGCGAGACATCTGTACCAGTCGGATCTGAGGACAAGGCTTGGAAGCTGAAGTCAATTGTCTGCGATGACTTTGAGAACTATCCCGACAGTCTTAAGAAGGAATTAGAGGATGTGGATGCCTGCATCTGGTATGTGGATTGCATTGACAACCTACTAGGGACTAATCACAAAATAGGACCATCGCCGTGACGCCGTCCAAGATGAAGAGCACGCCATGGGAAGAGGTAGTTAAGATCTGTCGCGATTATACACTTACAGCCCTCGAGACCATGGCTAGCGTTCCCCGCAAGCAGGACGGACCGCTCCGCTTCGTATATATTAGTGGACATTTTGCTCCACGGGACGGTGCCCCTATTCCGAAACAATTGACTGAGTTTGGTCTCGTACAAGTGGGTTCAATGCGTGTAAGTGTATTTTGGCTTATTATTTTGTGTCCTTACACACGCAAGTCTCTAACAACTAGATTTTCTTTTTGAAGGGACGACTCGAAGCTCATATTCTCGACTACTCGGAGAAGTCTAATGGAGCAGTGGCATCATGTATTGCGAAGCCCGGCATGATCAAAGGTCCAGGCATGGAAGTGCGCATCGTCCCCGGTCTCCCCGAGATCGAGCTGCACGATATTGCCACGACCCTTTTAGATCAAGTAGTTAACGGCTTCGAGAAGGACACGCTGTCTAACGATGACATGGTGAGAATCGCGGAGTCACTCAGATCTTGAAATGTCTTTGAAGCAACCGTGTAGAGTATTCGTACAAAGCTAGATTCAATCATGTCACTTCATGAATATGTCGCAATGTCTTCAGCAGTTACTATGTCCAGTTTATATTGAGATGAACCTCACCATTTAATTATGACACTTTCGTTTAGATCATGCACGATAGATTTGAACTATGTAGTCTCTTTCTGTCCTGTACTGTAAACTATCTGGCTTCAAGATCTGATTGTTGGAATATAGGGTTACCACCCCACTATACGGTACTACACTACTATTACATGTATATATATATCGGGCTTAGGCCCTCATAGACTCTCTCCTGGACTAATACACTTCATCCTTTCTCTCACCTATCGTCTCGCTCCAATACTGATTGCCTTGTACCACGATGGAATAGCCCAATATCACGGGCACTAGACTTTCACTTAGTTGTAACAAGGAAGGGGCTTAATCCTTTCGATCAGTGTGATAAGTTGTCTAGAATCCTTCCAAGTTGTAAATCGCTCCACGTACCTCATTGTGTACTTATTTCTAAGACTTCTTGCGTTACCTGTTGACTTGCTGCAGGTCGACAAAAACGGCAGACACAATAAGTCGGGCCATAACACAGCAAACCAGCCAACCAAGAGCCAACATACTGAGCCTCGTACTCCATGTCAGCTCAGCGGATGAATGGAATTCCGAATGAATTTGGCCTTTTGGCGTATCAGCAAGTAAGCACTTCTAAGTCCTGCTTTCTGCAGCCTAGGCTTGCGCGAAAAAAAAATTGAATAGAAGGCTTATCTCGTACGTGAAAATACCCAGTCTGGGCTTGTGTATATATATCAATTATCTTCCATCTTTCTAAGACAAGTCTAAAACGAGTATTGATCTCGTTGCTTGACCTATGCAAACTACAACTCAGCTGTGCCACTGCTTTTGCTCAGTCCACGGCTATTCCGGCATACTCATATTTGACATAAGTTGTTTTTATAGTACTTGCTCAAACAAGTGTGTTTGGCTTAAGCGGCTTTGTCACTCAAGCCATGGCAATGATCCCTAAGAGTTCCATACCTGTAAGGGAAGGCGATCTCGGACCGAGCGTTGTAATTGTCGGTGCAGTCTCACTCGGCGTCACGACTATCGCCCTGGCTCTGCGACTTGGGTTGCGAGCCTTGTCACCCGGAGAAACAGTATTCTGGTGGGATGATTGGGCACTTGTACTGACAACTATCATCTCACACGCCTTTCTATCTCTCAATATCGCCTGGACACACCTTGGGCTAGGCAAGCACATAGAGGCTATTTCTGTGTCAAACACACTGCCAAGTGTCTATTTTAGCAAAGCGTCGATGCAGCTGTACTCCTTGTGCATCTGGCTGATCAAAATCAGCGCTTTGCTACTGTATGCACGAATATTCAAAATAACGCGGAGATTCCGCATCGCCCTCTGGTGTGTCGGGGGTTGGGTGACAGCTTGGTTTGTTTGCACCGCCATCGTGCCATGGTTTAACTGCTCACCAGTCCGGAAAACGATCGATCCCTTCATCCTAGGGCAGTGCTTTGATCGCATGGGCTGGTTCTTAGCATCGGCCTTTATAAATGCGATCACAGATCTGATCATACTGATACTGCCGATTCCAGTCGTATGGCAACTTCAGATGACACTACGCAGAAAGATATCAGTTATCTTCGTATTCCTTTTAGGTTACTGGTATGTTGGAACAACTGTGTCCTCCCGGGTCTATTCCACGAGGACATCACCTACCTTTCCACTTTGTATGTCCTAGCTAAGATGGCTCTTTTTAGTTCGTGCTTTCTGTCATTCGCGCGCTTCGTAATCATCATTCGCGACCCCACCGTCATGAGTGTTGTTCCGGCAGAAGACCCATATTGTAAGCATACGCGTTTCTACTTATACCACAACCCCCGTGGAATTCAAACCGGCAATAAGGCCGCAAGTATTAACTAGTCTTTATTTAATCCTAGATCATACTATCCCCCTCCTCCTGTTATCCATGCTCGAGGCTCCCTTTGCGATTGTTGCGCTCTCTGCACCCACGATAGTCAAATCAAGTTTACACACCTTTGCGCATGGCAAATTCAAGTCTCTTTTCAGGAATGTTTTTAGAAGTGAAGGAGGTAGAAAAAGCACCGGAAGCCGCAGAAAATATGAGTCGAACGACAACATACGCATGATGGCCAGCGATATTTCCGGAAATGATAGATCCAGTCGCGCTATGTACTATGAGGGAGTGCCTTGCACCTACCACTATAAGGATGCCGCAAAGGACCCGCAAGGGGTATTGCTGTTTCAAGAAAGCCGGTTACCAACCGCTGGTAGTTACACTAGTATAACTGCTTTAGCTAGTAGTAGACATAGTCCTGAGAGTGATGAGTTTGCTGTGCCGCTGGGTCCGATGGGTGTAGTCAGGGATGATGGTACACAGTCCAGATGGACTAAATGATCATCTATAATACGTGGAAGGCACATAAAATCTCGACGGCACTGATTTGTGTAGTTAATATCAATGTATATCTGCTAATGGTGGTGAACGGACAATCAATCATAAGAAATTGTTCCCTCAACATGGGTTTAACTCTTGCTTTCTTTAACATTTTCAACTGTGAATCATAGTATGTCCGTAGAAAGGTCGCACGGAGAGTAAGCTTGTAAATCCCTTGTATTAAATCTGTAAATCTGGTATATCTCGTAATTAGCTTTCATTTATAATTTATTTTTAAGCGAGAGGACTTTGTTGGATTTAAGTAAGGGACAAAAAACGAGGTGGTATCACCGTTCCCGCCACAGCGCCACACAATCAGATATTTAAGGGAGGTGACGCATAACCGTCCGTCCATTTAAAACGACCGCAGCACAATTATTCTTACAACCTACCTATTTTTACAATAATCTTGAAAATAACTATTTATTATCTTGTCTCAAAGGCTCTCATATTCGTTGCACTTCTACAATCATGCCCGCGATGGTCAATTCCACAACTCAAATCTATAACTTTCCGAACGAGTTTATTGAGAATATACATGTCCTCTCTAATGGGAACTTACTTCTCAGCACTATGGAGTCGCCAACGGGTCTTCTTTACACTCTAGATCCCAACGCACCAGACCCTCAGGCCAAGCTTGTAACCAGTTTTGATAGCAATGTCACGGCCCTCACGGGGATAGCCCCATTGCCTGACTGTGATGATGACCTCTACGCCGTTAGTGGTGGTATCCACACGTCTTTCGCCTTTGAGAAAGGCACCATGAGAGTTTATATAGTCTCTCTTAAGACCGGTACGGTAGTCGATAGCATTACGGTGCCCGAAGCGGCAACAATGAACGGCATGGCCGCCCTGCCACTTCACCCACACGTGTTGATGAGCGCTGATTCGATTGATGGGCGTATCCTCTCCATCGACACACGCACGCACAAGGTCAGCATTGCGTCGGAAGACTATGCCCTCGGTCCAGGAGCTTATAATTCTTCATCTGGAGTCCCGCCCATAGGCATTAACGGACTCCGGGTGCGTGGGGACTATATATACTTCACGAACTCGAGTCAGGGAACGCTCGTCCGCGTGCTCATCAACGAATACGGGAGACCTATTGGCGATTTCGAGGTGTTGGCCCGAAGCCCTGAGGCCCTGCAGATTTACGATGACTTTACCTTCGACAATGAAGGCAATATATACGTAGCTGTTCATTCATCCGCAGTCTTCAAGATTACTCCGGATGGTGTGCAGACAACTTTGGCTGGGGGGGGATCGGACTCGCTATTCAAGGAACCCACATCAGTCGCCCTGGCGAACGATGGCAAGTCCATATATGTCTCTACTGGTGGAAACTTTAGAGCAACTCCACGGGAGGGTGGTCAGGTTATCCAGGTTCGACTGCATGAATAGTTCCTAGACAATAACACAGATACTTCCCGGTTGTTACGGCAAAATCCAACGCCATACGCAAGGACCAGGTCACGTGGTATGGACCACATTCCCGTCGTAACCGAAAATGGAAACAAGGCGGGCGTCGACGCCAAGGCCATTGACGATGGTTAACGGCTCGACGGTGGATGGTCCTCGGGTATATAAAGCCCATAGATCTTTATACTTTCATGGTAGTTAGTAGCATGAATTAAAATCAATTACTCGATATACCGATATAATCTCACATAATTAAACTTTATTAAGAATTCAAAATATACTATCCTCTTGCTAATATGAACCCTTACGGTTAGTTAGGAAACCGACCGTCACAATGATTCATGTGACCATAGCAAGTGAGCTGAATTGAGAATATTGGTCGAGCCTTGCATCATGTCGTGAGCATAAGTCGGCATTCCATCACCGAAATATATCCGATCATTCTAGCTATCTGGCCAGTTTCTGCATCACGAGTCGCCAGGACTAGTGCTTTGAATATGGGCGAGCTGTGTAGGACTTTTAACCAATGGAGATATTAATATCCCATATAAACCCCTTAAGTTTTCGTTCCTATGGTACGGAAGTGCTCTGGCGGTGAATCCCTAATACGTCACACCACAATTCGTTTGATAATAACGTGAGCACTGAGTTCTTAACGGTTGCATAATGGATGGCTACGGTAACACAGTTACTATAAAGACTACTGATACATCATAGCCCGGATGAGTCCGGCTTATACTACTTGCACATCAACGCGTGATGGAGGTTATTAAATTGCATCGTTACACTGACATACTCGATTCTATGTATGAAAGGCGTGACTACTTCGTATAGGATACGGGGCAAGAAAAGGAGGTGCAGAGGGTGAATCATATATAAAAAGGCTTAAATATTTATCCCCATCAGCAAATCCTAAACAGTACAGGTGACCATTGCTCACATTTACACCCATAACACTCCCAAGAAAATCTATTCCTCAAATTGCCTCAATATGTTCTCCTCTAAGATCCTCCTCCTAGCCCTGCCCCTAATGGACCTGACCCACGCCTGGGAGGTGACAGACTACAGTGGTGTGGACAAATGCATCGCGCAAAGCAACACCGAATACCGTATCTACGACGGTAGTGACTCCGGAGTTTGCCACAATTTCAATGGCGGCGATTCCGGGTCTAAGTGTAGCCAATACACTAACGGTGGTTCCAACGGCCCCGACGCATGTGGCAGCGGCTATTTATTGGCCCAGAGTGCCAGACCTAGGGGATGCACGGTGTACACTGGCAAGAATTGCGCCGGTCTGTGGTATACCGGCGACTGCGTTACTCCGGGTTTTGGACTGACGCTGGCTTCGTTCAAATGCGTAAGTTTAACCTCCAGAGAGACTAGGAAAAGATGGAATGTGTAGCAATGGCTAACAAGTATGGAAAGTGATCGTCTTCCGCATTAACTGAGACGTTTCCCAGAATCCTCGGGAACAATCGTGGGTCAACTAAAAAGAAAAGTACAGACGAAAAGATATTGATAGGCAAAAATCGTTTGGAAATTTGATATTTGCGTTTGTTAATTAGATATAATCGTTGTAATAAAAGTCCTCCGTTTTTATATATATTAGCCCCTTAATTATCACATAATACTATCCGCTCTTGCGCCACGATAATCGACTCAATTCATACTACACAGTCTTGAATTCAAGATTATCGATAGTGGTGCGGTGATTGATACTATTAATTTCGGTTTTGACTAACGATGTAAAATATGTAACTAGAAAGAGACCACTTAATGACATCCATTACTACGGTCATAGGTAATATATATATGAGAATCAATAAAATAACTATAAGGAGCTAAACCTTAGCCAAGAAACAGACAAAAGAGACTGTTTGTATGTATAATAGCTTAGTTCCTCGAGCAACAACGACTTCGTTTCTATCGCCTAGGGCTTGCACCGTAATAATAACACATACCTATTCCAATATAATTAAAGTTTAGGTAATGGCAGGTTTAGTTGCTTCCCTGCCAATTTGGCCAATTTGTCCACTTAAACTCACGAAACCTAATGCTTGCAGGGGTACATAAAACTGCTTCTAATTCGTAGCCCTTAACACATAATTTTAGTTATAAAACTGGGAACTATAGTGCGCCCTACGGGGTGTGGTTTTCAGGATCATGATCGCCCCCTTCCCCGGGATAACTCGCTGTTCTTCTAGCCCTCCGGCGCTATCGTTTACCAAAATCATCCTGAGTTCTGGAATTTGAGAAAGAGGATACCTAAGGTCACATAATCGTAGGCTCCAACAAATATGTCCTGCTCCATATTTTATAGTTTGATAATTCAAACCGAGTATCGTCATAACCTGCAGCCCCCGTTAATCGTACTGAAAATGTTGCAGCATAATGTTACGACTCAAGGTCGAAAGTTTATATATCAGTAGGTTACTTAAGTAGTATGAAAAGGACGTGTGGAGTGGCGGATAAACTTCGGGATAAAGCACATAAACTAGTTATCGGCCGTAGGCCTCATCTTCCAATCTACATCATCTTTTCCGGCAATCCCTCAGCCACTCTACACACGCTGTAAGGTATAGTCCCATAAAAGCGTACAACTTGATATAATTCTGTGCCCAATGAAGTAAAAACGAACTAACACTCGATATCCTCAGCTGCTATCTCCATTCCCTGGTCGTATCCCGAAAATGACACATTCCACAACTTGTTACTCGTGGGACGCATTATCACACTGATATCGTTATCTGGTACTGGCAAACCATTTATTAACGGCGACTTGGTTGTTCTTGGGGTGAACCATTTACCCTCCACAGGTTCAAGATCAAACCGTAGAACCATAAGAGCAGAATACATTAAAATCTCGGTAGAGGCAAAATGTCGACCGGGACATAAAGTTGTCCCGCCACCAAACCCACGGAAGGCGACTGGATTGGGGCGTTTGGTGCCAGGCTTGCGAACGAATCGCATATGGTCGAACTCGTCTATGTTATCGCCCCAGATCAAACGGTCGGTATGCTGCACTGTAGCCGGCATCATAATAGTGCTGCCCTTTTTAAGAAGATATTTGCCATTCAGTAGATAATCCTCCATAGCTATGCGGGTAGCAGAGCTAGAAGCATTGACGCGCATCATTTCTTTGAATGTTGAAAGCAAAATGGGGCAGGAACCCTTAACGTAACTTAGATCAATGGTGCATACGCCGCTGTCATCTTCCTGTACACCTTTGAATAATTCAGCCTTTACATCCTTTAGAACAGTCGGGTTCGAAAATATGTGGTATATCATCCAAAAGGCTCCTGGAAGACTATTAGTCAGGATGGCCTGACTACCTCCGATCTCGATCCTCGCTGTTTCTTTCAAATCGATATGGAAATCGTCATTGATCTTAACGCGGGTTTGTATTAGTTCGGAACCCTGCTTATAAGAACCCTGTTCGAAGTACTGTTCCCAGACCTTCACCATGTACTCGCGGGCTTTATAGCCCTCTCTAGCGAACACTCGCGGTAGGAGGTTGAGGACGAACATCATCGCGGCCGGCTCGAATGTGCTATAGCAATAGGAAACTATTAAAAGCCTGCATAATTCAATAATTATATATAGTCTAGACTTACTACCAAGCATTTTCCATAACAGGATCACGGAATGGGTTTTTAGGCCCATAAACACCTTCAGTGGTTGCTAAAAGAAGCTCGTGGCGAACCCATTCAAACATCCTGATGGTTCTGGGTCCCCCTTGCGCACATCTGTCCAAGGACTGTGTAATGACTTGGATTGATCTCCTATTCATGGCATCCAGGCCAGGGCCAGCACTTAAAGCAGAATGAACGTACTTAGGAAAGCTCATCAAGTAGCTCCCCTCTTTGTTGACGTCACTGCCTATAATATCGTTGGTGGCCTTGTTGACGCCAATCACATTGGCAGCTATGCTTGCCTCTATGGCAGCGAAGGAAAGCGCTTTGAATTGGCTCTGGACCGTAGTGATGAGAGGAGTCGAGTTGATGATATATATACGCATCCAAGGCATCCGGAGAGTGTATATCGGCAGGTTATATTTGTCCCTGGCAATGGACAATGTCATTACTATCGCTCCTTGCGTCGAATAGGCACTGGATATATTTTACCTCATGTAACAATGAAAACGAACACCTTTTGATGCCATATTTAACATAGGTGTCACGAAAGGAATGGTGTTTCCGAGTGACGGCGGCTCTTTGGTATCCTGGGTGAGACGGAGGAGTGCGTGAAGGAACACATAGGTCGCTGCGACCACTCCCGCAGCGAGGACGAAGGTGGAAGGCATCTCGAATGTCCTGATGGCTTCTAAGAGTCAATTGACTAACCTAGGCACCGGAAGATGTCGTAGCTAAGAGCAGGGTGAGAAAGGATGATGTTGAGCATGTACAATTCCCGATTGAGCGCCTTATTCGGGACGGAATACGAGATTTGCCTTCCTTTATGTAGCTCTTGAGTTCACTGCGATTATGGTGACGTGCGGTTACGTGAATATGAATGTGAATGTGAACTGTGATGAACCAAAGTAAGTGAAAGCAGCCAAGGACTGAATTTCGGTACATCCCAGGAGGTACCAGGATATACGTACGGTGTACTATTCTACTATGTTAATCTGCAGCTTGAGGTAAGACAAGCCAACCTAATAAAACTTTCTTGGGGTGTAACCAACATTGAAATGGCACATTGGCTGATTGGGAACTGTCGTAATCAATCACCACACTGTCACACAAAGCTACAAGAAAATCTACGCAGTCACCCACCAATACTTATGTATATGTCCCCAATGTAGACGCTACTAATAAAATACCAGCGACAGCCCGTAGAACTATAGGGTACACAAAAGGGAGGGCTGCAAGGGATATGCATGTTAAACCGGCTAGTCGAGTTACACTACATCGACACATCACTAGCCCTTAGAACTGTCCTAAAGAAAATAGCCAGAGGCAAGAAAGCAGGGGAACTGTAAAGAGCCCTAACGGGCCTATAGTTAGCCAACTAGCTTTTTCTACTAGTAAAACGCAATGTTCTATACCTTTTGCGGTTTAGCAAAAGCTTTAAGATAAACCTTACAAAAAAAATTAACAAGAAAAAAGCAGTTAAATTGTTTATATAATAGTTTGTAGCAAAAGCTTTTTAAGAAATTACAATATTTTTAAATAGGTTTAAAAATAAAAAAAGCCTAAGTTACGAATATACGATATATTAAGGTTAAAAAAAAGTTATAGTAGTTAATAAAAGTATAAATATTTACAAAGTAATATTTAATATTAAAGCTTTAAAAGCTTTTAAAGGCTTATAAAAAGCAATTAAACGTTTTTTTATAAACTAAATTACCTTATATGCAAATAATATAACTGCTATATAAAACGCTTAAAAAAACGCTTTAACTACTTTTTAAAAAGTGTTTATAGCTATTTATAAGCTTATTAAAACTTATAATATAATTTTTAAATAAAGCTTTAATTATTATAAAATAAAAAGCAATAAAAAAGCTAATTTTTTTTATAAAGCTAAAAGCTATTAATAGCTTTATTAACTTTAATATAGCATTAATTATAATAAATATTAAAGTAATAGTTAAATTTTATATATAAAATTAAGTAAATAGTTAATAAAAAATGCTAACATTTTTAGCGGTTTTTAATTTATAAAAATTACTTATAGCTTAAAAAAATATTTTTAAATACTTTTATTTTTTAAAAAAATCTTTAATTAATACTTTAATATTATATTAGCTTATAAAAATTATAGTTAATATTATAAACGATTTTAATATTATAACTTAAAAATTTATTGCATTTATATTTTGTTTTTGTTAAAAATATAACGCAAAACTTTAAAATATATAATATATTATATTAATAACTTAATAATATTAAAAAATTAACTTAAACTTTTAAAATTTACAATAAAGCTAAATAGTAATAAATAAAGCAAATATAACTATTTAATAAAGCTATATTAATTAAAGCTTATTAATTTAAATAATAAATATATATACTAAATATAATTAATTTAAAACTTATTAAAATTTTAAAAATTTTACGTAATTATAAGCTACTTTAATTAAATATACTTGCTTTTTAAGCTTAAAAAAATAATGCTATAACTAGTAAAATAAAAAAAAACAATAAATGTTAAAAATAATATTAAAAAGCAAAAATAAAAAGTTAAAAATAATAACTTTTATAAAGCTATAAAATAATAAAAAAAATAATATTTTTATTTTATAATAATTAATTTTAAATAAATAAAAAATATAAAATTATAAAAAAAGTTTTTAAAATTATTTATTATTTATTAAATAATAACTATATAGCTTGTCACGATCCCACAATAAAATCCAAGGCGCAAGGGCTCAAGTAATCTGTATATTGTGTGTAGCAAAGAATTGCGTGAGGAAGAAAAGAGAGATACCTCACGTAACTAGGCAAACAAGAAGAAATCTATGTACACAGCAATCTAGGCAAACGTGTGAAAGGTCTGTGCACAATCTCCACAGTGACAGCTGCCAGGCAGCAGTGGAACTGTGACATAGCTTAAATAATAGCTTATTAAAGTATAAAACATTACTTAAAAATAAAAAAAACTTTTTAGCACTTTTTTAAAAACAATAAATTAAAATAAAATTATATAATAATAAATTAGTAAAACTGGCTTATAATAGCTACTAATTAAAAAATAATAAGCTTTAAAAGTAAAAAATAGCTTTAATAAATATAAATATATTTGCATAAATAAATACACTTATAACTTGCTACGTTTTATACTTTTAAAAAGGTTGCTAAAGAGAGGCATATGCCACTTTAGCCTAGACGTTAAACAATAAAACAAACAAACAAACAAACTATATCGACATATACTTTGTAGTGCTGGTAGTGTCAATGTGTATCAATACCAAGACGTGTTTCGACGATCAAGGCCTGCGACTGCATGTAGTAAATTTGTTTGAGATTACATGTATATATAAGTAATCAATTGCATCATCCTTGAATCTGTACAGCCCAGCTTCTGAATGGAATCAGCCATCAAATTACACCATTTAAAATGCCCAAACTAGTGATTACCACAATACACCAGCATCATGTCCACATCATATATTCAGTATTTAGCCAGCGGTCTAAATCTCGCCTTCCTCTCCCGAAACTCGGACCGTCACCTTATCATCGCTGCTGCTGCAGTCGCAGGACTTCCCCTAGCTGTGTATTTAGTATCTAGCTACCGGAGCTGGTTAGACCTACATGCCGGGGGTCTTCCTGCCAACCCAGTCGGGTATTTCTTCAATCTAGCCCTACAACTATTCGCGCGGAGAGATATACGGGCACCGGCGCCTTATACACTGGAAAACCTGGAGGTCGTCTACGGTGCCGTGTCGCGACGGTCTTTCTTGGAGCCTTCGGGCACGTTTCCGGCAGAGCGTGTAGGCTCCCGGCCCATTGTCCTCTCGTACGTAGCGCCACAGCGGCAGACGAGCGGCTGCGCAGCTGGTTCCATGCGCAAACGCATGGAGATATTCCTCGCGGCTGTGGTGCTTGCAAACCCGAACGTGATAGAGATGCGGCCGTCGCGACTGGAGGGCCCAAGCCATCACGCCGTGTGGCTAGCCGAAAGTGTAGCGACCAGACCAACCTTCATGAAGGGTACACGTGGCGAGCTAATTCATGTCCACAGGGAAGGCAGCACTCACATGGTGCTGAGCCTCATGGACGTCACCAGAGCTATTAAGTTGTTCTGGGCTGAGCGACACCCCCTGAGCGGCGGGCCTGAAGGTTTTATTCCTTGGAACTACGTTCTTTTTTACGCACCAAGAAGTGAGGAGGAGTTCGTGGTCTGGAAGACTTTCGTTGCGGCCTCTCTGAGGTTCAATAGTGCTGCCACGGTTGGGCTATCAATTACCGTCCCATTGTCTTTGTGGGGGATAACCCCCTAGGACACACACAGGGCTCTGGGCACAACGGGATATATTGCCGTGCTATGGAGCTATACGTGAGAGAGAGAGAGAAGGAAAAAGATGGTTATGCTAGAGGAGAGGGTATCGTTAGTCTTGTTATCAAGAAAGTTGCAGAAGCAATTCGGGACGGTGATACCATTCTAGCTATTATTCAGTCTATCAGTTCTAACCAAGATAGAAGAACTCCTATTCTAACCCAACCAAGTCCTAATGCACAAGAGAAGCTGATCCGCCACGTCTATCGCAAAGCTGAGCTAGGGTTTGCCAATACGCGCTTCTTTGAAGCCCACGGCACGGGTACGAGAATTGGGGACCCCGTCGAAGCAGAGGCTATCGGAAGAATCTTTGGGCAGTATCGGACGGCTACTGCGCTACTTTAGGTTATTGCTTATGATCGTGATATAAGGCTTTCGTCAGATCATTATAGATCTCTCCATTTCCAGTTTACTGACTATCTGACCTGGCAGTGGATATGTGAAAGGCAATATTGGACATCTGGAAGGTAGCAGCGGGTTTGGCTAGCGTTGTCAAAGCTATACTAGCTCTCGAAAAGGGAATAATCCCACCCAATGCCGGCTTCGAAAAGACGAATCCCAAGATTGACACCACCACGTCTTATCACATCAAAGTTCCCACTGAGACTATTATATGGCCATGCGAGGGTTTGCGCCGCGCTTCAGTAAACTCATTTGGCTTTGGCGGCACCAACTCCCACCCCATCATGGATGATGCGTTCTATTATCTTTACAGTCGTGGCCTTATGAGTAGCCACTGCACCAAGCCCTTGGCTCACCCTATGGGAAGTACCCCGCTGCCCAATAACCAAGTGGCTCCAGTCCCCTCTTGAACGGGAAAACCTACAACCCCGAAACAGATGGTATCTCATATACTTCTAAAGGGACTACATGCATAAATCAACCTGGCACTAATGGTATGCCTGTCGTGACGAATGGTACGAAGACAGGGCAGACCGCAGAGAGAATCTATTCGAACGGGGTGTCTTCGCGTCTTCTGATTTAGTCGGCCCCAGATGAGAAAGCGCTCAAGCGCGTAGTAAAATATTATGAAGCATACTACCAAGAGCGAATATATGGCAGTCAGTCCAACCTGGATCAAGCACAAGTGACACGACTCACGGTATCTTAAAGGAAATGTTGCTGGCATATTGAACAGGTCCGCTCGCTAATTATAGCAAAGAGCTTTTGGAGACTTATAGTCCAGGATTCATCAATATTTGATTGGTGCGCATCCAAGCGTTCTTCTCATTTCCCAACCCCACGTTTTGATCTGCAGATCCACTAAGTACGTGTGCTCGGAACATCGGGTTTGGTTTGTACATATTCATTCATCTTGAAACTTAGCCATCTCGAAATCATTTTCCCACCACTTGATTTCACGACATTAGGACATCAGATGATGTGCTAAATCTTGGCAGTGCCTCTTGCTTTGAGCATTACGACTTCTATATCTATCTTCACTATCGGTCGAAGTTTATAGTTAATATGCATCAATCGTCGCGTACATGAAATCAGGAAGACCTACAATACTATTAAAATGGTGTACTTACACGGGATCCTCGGTATACTGGTTTTAGCAAGTATCACAGCATCGGGTCCTACTGCTGTACCACGGCAGGTGTCGAGTTATGTTGGATATCTAATCTCGACTTTTACGGATGCTAGCCCAGAAGTTCAGTTCCACTTATCAGACGGCAATAGTGCTTCAAGCTTCAAATTTCTCAACGGAGGTAACCCAGTTTTAACCTCAACTGTGGGCACTAAAGGCGTGAGAGATGTGTTTCTGGTCACAAATACGGTACGATCTGAGTTCTACTTGATTGCTACAGGTAGGCTTGACATTATGATACAGAAATGACATGTTATTGAGTTCTAACTTTATCGACGATTAGATTTGGATATAAACGCCTCTGAATTCTCTTGGGACGAGGCTACGAGACGAGGAAGTCGGGGTATTGTAGTTTGGAAGTCGACCAACCTCGTAGATTGGTCCCAATCATCTCTCGCAATGTATGTTGAAGAGACCACAAATCGGTTATTTACCCTAATGCATTTTAAAGTTGAACTCTACCACAACCGTAACTGATTCCATGCAAATAGTGTCGAAACAGAAACGGCAGGGATGACTTGGGCGCCATCAGCTGTCTGGGATGACGATTCATCACAGTACCACGTGTTTTGGTCCTCACGACACTACGATACTTTGGATACATCTCACTCTGGCACTTCCACGCTCGATCGTATACGCCATGCTACGACAACCGACTTCGTATCATTCAGCACTCCGGACGACTACATTGCTTTAGCAGATACACCACTAATCGACCAGGAATTCCAGTACCTCGGCACACCGGGATCCTTCGCTCGATTCCTTAAAAACGAAACAGTCAACCAAATATATCAGGAGACCACCACGGGAGGTCTTTTTGGCTCCTGGACTCGCTCGTCTTCCGGCTATGTTTCGGATCGGAGCCCGCTCGAGGGACCGGCCGCATTTGCCGACAATGTAACTCCTGGACTATATCACCTACTTATGGATGATTATACACAATACGTTCCGTTTCAAACGTCAGACATTATTTCAGGGGTCTGGCAGGCGAGTAGTTTAACGGGGTTTCCCACTGGATTAAAACATGGCTCGGTAACGCCTTTGACGCAGAAAGAGTATGATGCTGTTGGGGCAGCTTATGCGACGTAACTTTTCAATAACCAGGCCTAATTAGAAGAATTACATACACGCTCTACGAGAAGCTAAAGAAATGAACTCTTAGTCCAGGAAACAGAACAAAGAAGCTGTTTGTATGTGAGCAAGCCATGCTGTCCAGCGTGGTTACCTAGATAGCTTAGTTCTTTGCGCAACAACAATAACGTTTCCCCCCATCTAGGGGTTGCATCGTGGCACACTCCTAAAGGATACTTATATCACGATAATTTAATACATTATATGGACGACCTAGCTTCAACGAACTCTGCGTTTTTTACGTTTATGGCGATAAATTGATTGAAAGCCTCGCTTACTCCCAGCTATATTAAATTTCAAGTATTATAGCTGGTAAAAATAGTTTTGCCACGGACTACACACGAGTCATGGAGCTGCCACCAATATAATATAAAGATCAATAGTGGTTACTGCGTGCGCTTTTAGAAATTATGGGGCGCAGCTCTATAGTAAGGTATATAATGAGCTTCTTTTTCCTATTTCTGAGAGCGTTAGTAGGGACACCATCTTATCTACATTTTCCCCGTATTATATTTTTGCCTACTATCGCGACATGCGCTAATAGACATATAGAAGCTATTAGCGTTCGCTTTTGCTTGATAAGTTTAAATTACATAAATACTAAAACGGAGACTATTATATCTGGATAATGGTACGAAATCAATGGCAATAATGGATAGGTATATTCATTAACGAAAGGATGGTAACTGTAACTATGGAAATATACTTAATACCAGGACGCACACTACTAATTAATATGGGGGACCAGCCCCTCTGTGTTCATCTCAGCCACGCCACTGCTAGATAAGTACTATCCAGGTGGTGAACTGAATTGTTACTATCTAATAGCCAAGTCAAATACTATGGGGTCGGACATGGAGATATCCATGTGAACTACAGCTACTTTAAGAGCAGGATTCTTCAAAACGTCATATCATGAATCCCTTAAACACAAGGCAATCCCCTCGCTTGTCGGTTTGTTCGTTGCAGTGAAACGTGAGCTCCGTTTCTTTGATCATGAAGGGTGAATACTGGGCCGTCCAGCCAAGCACTGAGCTTGTCTAATATGTGCACCATGATTTCCCAAAATTTAATACCGTGACCGTTATGCATTTGTACCTCTTGTTCTACGTACAGGTCCAACTCATTTGCAAATATATGTATAAATGCGTGGACCATCTCGTGGGCCAGGACTCCAATCATTTCGAGCAAATTGTATCTATTTCCGTCACGATCCCGTGTCCATATACGTATTACTCTTTCACGTGTGTCATAATACGCTCTGGCCCCCCTGTGACTTCCATCATTTACCACAAGTGGAATTAAGGAGACAACAAGGCCACGAGCGTTTCTCACCTGGCGTCCTAGTAGGTCAAAGAAGAACAGTCTGTCGAGCCGGCGGAAGTAATTTTGCAGTAGATCATCAATCTGAGCATTCTCTATGTCCTCAGTGATGTCTTGCTGGTAATGTTGAATTATACGTGTGATGCGGTAGTCTCCAGGGCCCGCTATAGACGACCTAGAGTAAGTTCTCAGTACGAGAGACAAATCTCTTGCCGGATAGGCAACTCTCTGTGTTGGGAAATGCCAGTAACTCATTTGATACACCGGATGCGTGTGATATTTATCAGCTACATCTTCTAGGTGACGTACGACCCTTTGCGCAAAATCTACCATAGCATTATAGCCTGCCATACTTGGAATATTGAAGGATAAACAATTTAAAGCGTTAGTCGTGTGATAATGTTAGTGATTTGCAGAGCCTATTTCTGTGGCTCGGGCATGATAATGGCGTTTGAATATTAGAGAAATAAAGCAATGATTTATAGTACTCGCTACTCGTATGAACAATATCTTTGTTCTTAATTCAAGTCCTAGTAATATAACTGGTAGACTGTTCATAAAACTGTAAACAAATGTCATTGCAACTGAACAAAGCTTACACAAAGGTGTTTGTTTGTATTGATATCAACTTCAATAACCCTAAACCTCGTAAAAATGTAATTAAAGAACAGTAGGAATGTTAGAAAACACTGGCATTTGAATATAAGACTTGGTCAGTTCCAAAAACACGGCAATAATGGCGAATATTGCATATATATTAACGAAGGGAAATGTGCAACAAGCTTTGCGTATATTTGCTATCTGATACTGCGCGATTCCTTAGCTACGGCAAACGATATACGAGCAAGTCTGCCAATAACTGATATTATCCTCACATGAAGTGGGCATACCTCAAGACAAAGTAGGTACCTCCCAGGGTGCCCAGTCAGCGACATTCACGTTTGAGCTACTCTTCTCAACTTCGCCGGGGGCTGTAGTTCCCCCAAGGAGGAAGTAATTCATGTAGCTAGTAAGGTCGGCCTGTTGAGACGAAGGGAACATGCAATGGCTGTGGCCTCCAACCAAGGAAAAACCCATGTTAGTTGGTGCACCAACAGCCTTGTAGATAAGACGTCCGGCCTTCATGCAACCCGTTGTGCTAACGGGACCAAGCCAGTCGATGTCGTTCTCCATAACAAATAGGCCACGAGGTGCAATGAGGGCAGCTAGGAAGTGGTGGTCTTCTGGCATAGTGGTAGTTGCTGAAGTATACTTGTTGAGGTTCGTGCTGAACCACACGTTCTCGCCGACAATCTCTCCAGCTGTCTGGATGTTCGCCCCGGCATCATGTTGGGCATCTGAGATACGCCAACAAGCGGCACCACCAGATCCGGACTCCTGAGGGAGCGTTAGAGCGATACGGTTGACTAGAGCGCCAACAATGAAGGCCCCTTTCCCGTTTCGGGAGCAGCCGGTAGTTCCAAGCTTGGTAGGGTCGATACCGGTCTGTTCAGCTCCGAGTTGCTCCAGACCGTCAATGACACGATCAACACCCCACGCCCACGCCGTCAATGCACCTGCTGAATGAGTGTTGCCGAACAGAGTATAAAATGCGCCCTGTCCCCGGGAACTTCCGGACGCTTGTGAGGCAAACTGGTCGTTACCAAAACCGATAGTACCGACGGTACCCGGAATAGGCAATGAAGATCCCCCGATAGTAATAATGGCAGGACCTGGGCTGGTGCTTGGTTTCCTGATCGACGTGTTGATTGTCACCGACTTAGAACCCACTGTGACTTTGACCGACATGGTGCTTCCAGAGAGCGAAGCTTGAACTGAGTCGGGGGGCGGGGGGTAGTCTCCTAGCTCGAATTGCTGTAATAATTTGCTAATCTCTGCCTGACGACATGTCCATTCCTCCTTGCTAGTGACCTTCCTACCATCGGAAAAGGTGAATGGGTCTGGTAGTGGATCGTAGTCGACGGTAGGGTATGAATCCTCTACAGCGCAGTCGGTGGTGTTTTGGCGCTCATAGATATCGGCAAAGGGTAAGGCTAAAGCCGTAGAGCCCAGGAAGAGGGCGGTAGTAAAGTGAAGAATCATAATGCAAGAAAGATACTTAGGAGCAAATAGATTTCTTCGTAAACCGGTAACCTTAAAGTCGAGGAGTCCAAAGCATTACCGTCGATACAACTATCTATATATAATAGCTCGTGCTTGCTTACGTAAATGGGTTTTTTCAATGATCCGTTTGCCCAGGGTGGTTAATAGCTACTAGATAGCCTTTCTTTCGGCTGAAAGATCAACGGCGGGGGCTTGGTACAGCCCTAATGATATATCTAGCCTAGCCGGCCAAGTTTGATTCTGGCCAAGTCCAAGGATAGATATTCACTTCTCTGGAAAGGAAGATAATAGACAGGATTTACTCTTTCAGTACACGGTCTACACCAGGATGTCAAGGGGTATGAGTAAAATGAGAGTCCTTGCCGAGAACTCCTTGGCACTATGGATATGCGAAACTTGTTAGCCACTGCACAGCAGCATTGTCAGTCCATGCTGTCAAATGCGGGGCCTGGCTAATATGGCTAATATCTGCCGATGCGGGTTATCAGGCATCTATATGTGTGATAATAATAGCTTTGACTCGCTCGAGCTGCAGTGCGCCAATGCATTGAGCACTGATTCTTCTGTGACCGGATAGAGAATGGACGTAGCAAGAGAGTATATAGAGTTCATATTGATAGGATTTTGGAACTCGTAACATGAAGCTATTTAGAGGGATACCGGTAGATATTCAATGGATTATGTAGTTAAAGACTGCTCTCGCTTCGTTATAACGTATATACAGTTTCATGTTGACGGTCATTACTGAGATCATGCGAGTAACCTAGCTCCCCACAACTCAATGCATGACATGTGGCTAAAGGAAGACCCCTGACGATCAACCTAGTCATCACATGGCATATAGAGAGCAGAGCTTTGTGGTCACTACAAGGTGTATACCATACTTGGACCAATGCATTTTTCTCATCAAGGGCTCGATAGTTCAGTGCTTGAATTCAACTCCACGGAGCGCGGGATGTCGTATTCAGGCTTGCATCAATGGCAGGTTCTTACCAAATTGTGAAACTTGATCACGAATATAATTATCCTCTTAATATTGGGACCCCGGAGTTATAGACGCAATAAATAGCCGACGGTTTAGGTTACATCGGATTGTTCTTACGAGACTCCGGATTTCCACACCTGGACAGCAGATCTCATTACCCCCGCTGATTTCTATTTTACTCACAAAAGGGAACAACGTTTGTTCACATACTCTGATAACCTTGTGGTCTGCTGTATTTTCTTGGCCTCCGGTACTTGCTATGAAGGTTCTGAAGAGTTTAGCGAGTTGGACCAAACTATCTGTCAAGCAAAACACTCGATTGGCAATGCCATCACAATACCAAACGCCAACGCCTAAGATTACCATCGCAGAAATACTTGTAGAATGGCTCCATTATTGTCGTTGATGGTGTTCGCATGGGTAGCTCGCCTGGTGTTCTGTCATGGAGGCCTTGCAAATTACACAGTGGGTGAGACATGGTATAGGGGGTAAGAGGATATTTTCTAGATGTATATGTCAAACTGTTACATTGTAAAGACATAAATCTCTAATAAACATCATAGATACGATCCGGATCAGCCTCTCCTAGACCAGCAGGGACAGGCTTGGATGGTCCAACGTATTTGGGCCAGTATCGACCCGATATTCTTTGTCAATGACACCGGTTTAGCTTGCAACAATCCAGGCACTGCCCCACCGTCATACATCCCAATTGCGGCAGGGGAGAACCTAACAGCAGTATATTGGTATTGGCTTCATCCAGTTGGGCCTATGTCTGTATGGCTGGCTGACTGTGGAGCATCATGCGAAGACGTTGACGTTAACCAGTTGGAATTCTTCAAGATCTGGGAAGCCGGCCTTTTGGAGGGAAACGTTCCGGAAGGTATATGGTACCAGAAACAGTTCCAAAATTGGGATGGGACACCTGACCTCTGGCCGGTGACCATTCCCGTTACAATCAAGCCAGGGCTTTACATCGTCAGACATGAGATTCTAAGCATTCATATTGCTAATAAGCCACAATTCTATCCCGAATGTGCACATTTAAACATCACGGGCACGGGTACAGCAATCCCACCAACAAATTATTTAGTAAAATTTCCGGGAGCCTATGTAGAAGATGGCAAGTACCCTCCTGAGCCTACATACGTTTGTTACAGAAGTTATTAACAACACTAGATCCATCGATTACCATTGATATATATTCAAACGCGATGCGAGAGACTACGGTGAGTGCTGGAGGTATCTTTGTTAGGGCTGCTGCTTATTATAGTTCTGCAGAATTATACTATAGCCGGACCGCCAGTATGGAATGGGTAAGTGACAGATAGGTGTATCAGCACGTCATAGTCCTGCTAATGGAAGATAGATTTATGAATAAATATTGCCAGTTTTGTTGAGATGGGGAACCTAATAGGAATAAACTCCTACATCTGGCTATTAGCATTTGCTTTTTAGCTTTACACAATACAATGGATTTGAGGTCCGAGAACGTACAATTATGAACACATTTCTGGAGAAGAAAATGTTATTTTACCGTATGCAACTGGATAGGTATCGTTTGAAGCCTTACGTTGAAGATGAAGGTGCTTGGATATTGTTGGAATATAGAGTTACCACCCCACTATACGGTACTATACTTATTGGAGTGAGACGATAGGTGAGGGAAAGGATGAAGTGTATTAGTCCAGGAGAGAGTCTATGAGGAGGGCGGAAGCCCGATATATATGTACATATGATAGTAGTGTAGTACCGTAGAGTGGGGTGGTAACCCCATATTCCAACAATACTACTACTACTACTACTACTACTACTACTACTACTACTACTACATGATATATATTTTAAGTGGAAGTTACTTCTCATAGCGTTAAAGAAACCTTAAAGAACGTATAAAACACCTAATAACCATGACCCAAGCTTCATTGTAATTTTGTTCTAATACAACAGACTTTTCTGATCACTTCTTAGCTTCCTTGGTTCCATTCAAACAATAACTACGTACATGGATACCAAGTACTATCCATATTGCGAAATATGTTAGGTATCACCCAATAGAGGTCGCACCATTTGCCATTAAAACTCTCAAATACGGGACAAGACCTACAAAATGACGTATAAAATTTATCACTCCAGCGTTCCATGAGTGATATTCTAGTTAAACAGGTTTGCATTAGCTTTGCTAAATCCCTCTTCAAGATGTATTGCACAAAGCTTACTAAAAGGACTGTAGGAAATGCTCTCCCCATTGTCTTTGTACCATCTAGATGGGTTAAAAACAGCGGCATCATCTCCCCAGACCTAAGGCATCCGTGAGAGAACATAATTCTGATAGCTGATGATATCTCCTCTACAAATAATTAAAATGCGGTCGGTCAGATCAACTTCGTAAAAACATGACTTAGAAAACCTACTTCCTAAATATGTGTCGGGGAGGCATATTTAGTTCTGGTACAGCTGGGAGAGTGTCTCCCTCTGCAGCCTCCATTTGACCGGCCGGGGAAACAGTGTTAAGACGTGCGTTTTCATCCCACATCGCGTTGGCAAATTTCAACTTCTATCTAACTATTAGGCGAGCACTATTGATTATGGTTATGCACTGAATGTTGTGTAATGGGTGGACATACCGGGGCATCTCCATAACTAAGGAACTCACTTATGAAGCCAAGTTCTTTAGCCCTGATCCTGTTTGCAGCATCCAGATGTTTATTATCTTGGTGATGAATTTCTTTCATGAGCCACGTGATGGAATATGCAGTCGTGTCGCCTAGCCACGTGAGGATGTTAAATGATAGCTTCGACATCTGAAGTTCAGCAACTTACGACCAGCTGAGAGAAACGCAAAAGCCATGCCCCTAAGCGTATAAACGTCTTGGGTTGATTGTAAGAAGAGGTCTAAGAGGTCCACACCGGCCTCTGGGTTAGGTTTGTAGCATTTATTCATTGTCTCCATACGCCTCCTGATCAGGCCATCGATTTGTTCATAGAAAAGTTCCACCGCTCGTTGGCTGATCTTGTCTTCCCCAAATAACTTCTCATCAATTTTCCATAAGAGATCACGTCTCCTTCGATCAAATACTATAGGGCAAATGTATCAGATTCCTTGAAGTGTGGAAATATATAAGGTAGCAATTACTCACAGTAATTAGCTTCGTCGAATGCTTTGGCATACGCTGGCATGGACTTGAGACACTCTGGGCTCTCAGACAAGATATCCAAAGCCATCTTCTCCTCGTGGAATGCGATATGAATAAAAAGGCAAAACATTAAACGGCTCGTCGGTTCCCGAAAGTCGAATTCCTGCTCCTCTTTAGCTAGATTTGAGAGAAGTCGTATTATCACGTCAAGCTAGTGATGGAGAGACTACGTGATGTGCTTCTCAAAGTTCTGCTTGCCAAATGCTCTCGTCGCAGCTTTGCGTTGCAACTGCCAAGGTTGACCATCTGTGATGAAGATACTAGTTCTGTGGAGTGCCTGGAAAATGTTACGAGCAAATGAGCCTCGAATATAGTTCTTGCTATTGTGTTTTTGGATATTTTCAAGATAGGTAGGATGGTTGATGATGTGTAAGCGGAAGAAAGGAATTGTCATCTCGTATGCAGGTCCATATCGTTCGTATAAAGAAAAGCAGGCCTTGCAGCTAGCAGCCCCATCAGTTTGGAGCTCTTGAACGCTTCCCTTGAAAGCTTTGCCCTTAAGACCAGGGATCCATTTAGAATTGGCAGAAGAAGACATCCAGAAGCCTCTATTGCGATATGTCCAGATAAATTCGAGTAGGATAGAGACGGTGTGCTGGTTGAATATCCGGCTCTTTAGAGTCAACTGGTAGAATTGACCGGGTAAGGAGAGGGGGAGGAGGGGGATTTTCGACTCGGATAAGTCCCAAGTATTCAAGTTAGGAATAATCGATAACCCAGGCTGATTTTGGGAGAGCTTTTAATTCCCTATCGTGATTAAGAAAAAAACTTCTATAGCATAGAATTCCGATTAGCGGTGTTATTGAGCTGGAGATAAAGGGGACCCCCTACCAACAGTTGTAGGTAATATGTATGAGGCTGTGAGGGATTAGGGACAGTAGTCCCTAGTCTACAACACCAAACCATCATACCGTTTGTTTGTAATAGAGTCATAAAGAGTCGAAAGCAAAGGAATGTATTGATCTATGTTGTATAGTAACGCCGACGTGCCATAATAATGAAAAAGGAGAAAACTATCGCAAACTTGTAATGCATCGCGAGCTATATACACAGAAATGTGGTCCCTAGTTCCCCTAGTCCCCACAACAGTATGTATGTATATGTGTAAGTAAAGAAAAAGGATAATTAAACCTAAAAAGAAAAACTAATACATTTAAGGCCTAATAAGTTATCCTCTAACGTAACATGCTTCCTTTCTTACTTTATTAACTCCAAATCGGCGGCATGTCCATGTATTTATGGTAGACAGAGACGGACACAGCAAGCCGTAGCTTGTTGCAATATTACGATGTATACTTTGAATGTTACGTAACTTATTTTCAATATCAAACAAGTTGACATTCCCGTTGTCGCGAAGGCATGCTTTATAATCAAGAACGACAGCCTCTCGACTTGTCCAACTAGACATAGTCTAGATGATTTTCGATATGGACCAGGTAGTGGAGTTGAACCTAGTGTAGAACCGAAGATATATTTGAAACCATCCATGATCGGCATATGAGACAGGTCTGGGCTTCGTGAGACTCCGTAACTCTGATGATAAATCACATATATGTCGACTATTATCAAAGTTAGGCAAGCAACTATCTTACATATACCCTTTACCCAGTAGACCTGATATAGTACATATATTCGTATATCGTGCGTCAAGATAGAAGTTGTATATCATACGTAATCAAGGTATAGTATCTAGTGTAGACATATACAGACGGGTTTTACTTCGGTGTAGACAGGAGCTCGATAATTCTACACATAGATATTAGTCTTGGTATTCAGTTAGATTTTACTCGACGATCAAGGGGATAGGAATATCCAGAAGCCCTGAAAACCAACAGCTAATAATGCATATCTTTGCAACAGTATCAGTGTATAAATAGCACCCGTCACCATTACAAATAGCTTCGCTTGTGACACCACGATACTCAAATACGCGACTAGCTTATTGAGATAACCCGACATTCCATACATCTAAGGATCTACTTAATGAACTTCTCCTTTTTTCTTTTAGTAGGTTTTGGCTACTTTACTATTCCTAGTCGCCAGGAGGATATATTCTTGATAAGATTATTTTGAAGCAGAGTACCACTTCGTGATAAACTTAGGGCTGTACTTTACCCTTAAATTGAACTTAAGGGTCGTCTTTGAATATATCTCTATAGCCTATGGTGCCTTTGAAGCTGAGGGTTGCCCATTGAAATACAGGTAAAAAGTACAGACAAGTCAAACATGTAATCCTGTTCAGAAGACCCAAGTACTCCGTGACCGTAAACCTCCTCAACCAAGGCTCTAGCATGGAACCTAGCTCGATCCGTCATTATTCCTAGGAACAGAGCAATCCATCCCCTTCTATTTTCTTTTTTATTCTCAGCATACCCTTGATATTTTATATATCAGCATCTGCTTTGTGCTCCCGCCTTCGAGATGGTCTACTAAAGGGACTCGTCAGAGGGCTCATAATGCCTGTGGCCGGGGCCTTATCGGGACTCCACTCCACGTTTTGCATGCCAACCCATTGTGGCTTCACATCCAAGTCTTGGCCATCCGCCTGACGAAGTGGCAGATCTCCTCCCTGCTCTGGCCCCTGTCTGTCCCCGTCACCAGCTGCCCCAGCGCCACCATCCATCCAGACTCCTCCGCTAACCAGCTCTGCAAACCGCCCCTGTCTCGCGCGCAGTTCGTCGTACGTGCCGGTTTCTGCCACGGAGCCGTGATCTATAACTACGATGCGATCCACCATGCGCATCATCTCCTCGCTGTGTGTGATGACGATAACCGAGGTTCCCCCCTTCGCCTGCCTCATCATGTACCGGATAGTTCGCCTCACGCCTTCTGCGCTCTCCGCGTCTAGCGCACTCGTAGGTTCGTCCAGTATCAGGAGTCTCGGGCGCCTAGCTAGGGCCCTCGCGATGCAGATCCGTTGCATCTGGCCCCCGCTGAGCGTCTGCCCTCCGTCGCCGATCATCGTGTCGAAACCGTCAGCCAAGCTATATATGAAGTCAGACATGCCGGCCTCACGCGCGGCTCGCTCAATATTGGCCCCATCGCGCAGAGGCGAGGACTCGGGCAGCCCGTAGGCGATGTTCGCGAAGATGGAAGCGGGAAATAGGAACGGGGTCTGCGGGACGTATCCTATGAGGTTTCGCAGAGCGGTAAGGTCGATATCTTGGACGGGTGTGGATCCGAATGTCAGCTGGTGCGAGTGGCCTTGACCGTATTCGTTTAGTCCTAGGAACCCCCGAGACACGTTGTCCGGAACATATAGTCCCAGAAGCATAGAGACGATGGTACTCTTACCACAGCCCGAGGGGCCGACGATTGCTGTAGATGTAGCTTCTTCGAAGTGCAACGTGAGATTCCGAAGTACTGGGTTCCCCTTTCTCGACGGATATGTAAAGAACAGTTGGTTCATACGAATTGGTAAGATGCTATACAGCTTCTTCCTACCTCTCATCTCCGCAGAGTCGTAAAGAGGTAAATTTGCGTAATATAGCATCTCAGTGGCGGTCGCTTGTACCGCAGAGATAGAAGGTATGGCGCTAATCATACCTGAGGCTGTCGTGAGGCCGAGAATGAGTAGGTTGACAACTTGGAGGACAGCATGCAGAGAAATCTGGTTGAGGGTAGCAAAGAGTAACGTCCCATACCAGAAGATAAAAGCGAAAATGAACATAAAGATAGACTGCCAGCATGCATGCAGCATAGCCAAATAGGCAGCCTTCCTCAGCCCGACTCTTAATGCTGTGTATGTGGCTTGTTCGTGCTTCCCCTGAAAGTATTTCTCGAGGGTCAAAGCGCGGACAAGGCGGATGTTGATAAAGGTCTCGGTCACAATAGCACTGATCTCCTCTGCTGCTTTATGGCATCGTACCTCCCATATATTCAGCGTAATAGCGTAGCCCTTGGTGGCTGCAAGAAGCAATAATCCGCCACCTATTCCAGCGAAAGTGAGCTTCCAGGAGATGGTCAAGGCCCAGATGACCGTTCCTAGGACCATGAAGATGACAGTAAGGAGGAGAGAGGTAAAGCGGCCAACGATATTTTTCATCTCTTCAGCGGTTTGAACCATACGCTCGTTGATAAGATGGGCTGAATGATCTGGTTCGTCCAACCATGCCTTCGGTTGTCGGAGGATCCGGTTGAGAGCTTCCGCGCGCAGCCTGTTAATCCATGTATACCCAACGCGTTCCATAAGATAGCGGCTCATAAATGCGGCCAAGGCGCTTGAGGTGGCGATCAAAGATAGAGTCCATGCCCATCTCTTACCAGTTTCTAGCCTATCTTCACTTTGGTACAAGACGCCGAGAAGATTCGCGAAGACAACCGAGAAAGCAGGAACAGATGCTGCGACAGCAAGGCACATTGAGAGACCAGCAACAATGTATATCCTCTCTTTGATGCCTAGGCACGGCCAGACTGATTTATATATCGCCAATAGGGACATAACCTTGGGGGCTTTGCTTCCTCTGCCTTCTTGTTCTGACTCTCTATCTTTATAGTATTCACGACCAAAGAAGGAGTCTGCCGTACTACTGCTAAGCCTTTTCATTCGCCTCTTCATTGTTGCCTTTGCACCGCGGTTGAATCTTACTACATTCCCCAAGTCCTGGAGCCTCATGATGCTGTCTTTCTTGCTTCTGCGGTGTTGAGTCTGAATTTTTTGTTGTTGTACGACAGAGGCTTCGAATGCGAGCGAATTTCTCTGCGGCGGAAGGTATATTTGTTGTGTCCAACTCTCCGAGGGAAGGTGATGGATAGCCAGAGGAGGCATTGTCTGTGAAGCCTTACTCAAAGGACGCGAGAAGTTGACAATAGAAGGGTTGCTCTTTTTGCGCAATTGAGCAGCATGGCCGTGACTACCAATAGACGATCTGGAAGGTCGATGCCCTGATGAAGCAACTAGTTGCGCATACGGACCGTGTTGTTGATGTTGTAGATCCTGAACACACCCTTTCTGTACGATGCTTCCATTATCCATGACATATACAAAGTCTTGCTCTTGCAGCTGGGAGACTTCGTGTGTAATCACTATTGTTGTTTTTCCTTGCCGCCAATCTCTGATGGCTTCCACTACCAAACTTCGGCTAAGTGGATCTAGGGCGCTTGTCACCTCATCTAATATGAGCACAGAAGGGTCTCTCAATCTTGCTCTGGCCAAGGCTAGCCGTTGTTTCTGACCACCGCTGAGGTTATGTCCGCCGGTTCCGATGTAGGTATCGATACCTTTAGGAAGACTGGATATAGTAGACTGCAGCAGCGCCATCTCACACGCTTGCATAGCTTCTTCCTTTCGGACTCGAGAGGGGTGTACGTGACCGAAAGCCACATTCATGAAAAACGTGTTATTGAAAAGACTGCTGGTCTGTTGAACTAGCATAACGTTACTCCGAAGCCAATTCACATCTAGTATGCGTAGCACATGTCCATCAATGAGGATGTCTCCAGATAGAGGGTTGTAGAACTTCAGCAACAGATTTCCCAGCGTACTCTTTCCCGATCCGCTCTTCCCAATGATGAAAGAGAGACTTCCAGCTGGGAAGGAGAATGAACAGTCCTTAAGGATAATACGAGAAGGACTAGAAGGATAAGAAAAGCTGACCTAGAGATTCGTTAATTCAAGATAAATTCCCAGAGTATCGCTTTGGTTGCCTCAATGAACTCTACGCTGAAGGGATGTACTCACATTTCTCACTTCGATCCGCCCCATGCATGTATCCGGCCGATAGCCACCTATCATTTTGTGAACTCTTTTCCCATCCTCAACGTGTCTATCGATCATTTGAAGTGCCAGACCAGCCGACATTCCCTTGGCCATTATCGTGTACGAGGGAACGAAGGACTGTAACGCCTGCAATGCTGCGATTGTCGCGTAGAAGGTGGTCATAACATTACCGGGGCTCACCCCCTCGTTAACAAGCGAAACGCCATAGAAGAACCCAAGAACAATTAGAATTTCCAACCAGAATCTCATAAAAGCGAATTGTAAAGCGTTGGCTCGTGCTTGGACAAGATACTTCATCATAGACCCCCGGATAGCCCTAATGTATTGCCATGTCTCATGGTCGATTCCGTTGAAGGTCTTGACCAGATCAGCTGCTGATATGGCGGATATGGCATACTTGGATGCTCGGGAAATCTCCTGCTTTTGCGCTTCAATGGCGGGCCCGACAGGGCGATTGAGGAGAAAGATAACGGCAACGGATATGGGAAGGGTAGCTAGAAGTACGGCTGTAAGTTTCGCGGAGGTGTAGAGAGCGAGAATGAGACTTGCGATCGATGTAGCTACATCGGCCGCTAGAGAGCCAAGTGCTACAGCCGATGCCGTTTTCAATTCTCTTGTTTGTCTATGTTGTTGTCAGCTACACGTAGTTTATGCTGCCGAGGAAGACATGTGGGATCGTCATACATTTCTACCCGGGTTAAAAGACTCGGAATGCCATCTTCCTGGCTGTCAAACCATCCCATATCCTTTGCAAGCAGGCCACGAAAAATACGGTTTCTAATGTTCTTAGCTTGGAACTCGCTAAACGCAACCCAGGAGAAAACGAAGGAACTGTTGACAAGCCACCCAGCCACGCCGAGCACGGCCAAAATCACACACCACGATGACACCTGCGCGAGAGTTTCCGAACTCGTCAGTCTTCCAGACCCGAACTCGGTGATCGTGTTGAAAATCTTCCCGAGGATGATCGAGACGGAGATTCTCAGCGCCCCAGAGAGCATGGCCGCGATTAGTCCGGTGCTCAACATACTACAATCCTTCCATGTTGAGAAAACGAACAGATGGCGGAATGACGCTCGCTGTTCTGGCCATGATGATACTGAGGGTGCAGCCTTGTGGTGTTCGCTTCGGTTGCTATGGAACTCGGACTCAGTAAGATCAGGGCTGGGACGGGACATGCTGAGACTCGATGGTACAAACGAGGGGCATGCACGTTGGCGACAGTAGCACCTAAAGGAAGGTAAGTAAGATGCAGAAGTAATATGTCCAGAAAAGGGTTCTATGTCTTGGAAGTTGGTAATTAGTCCGGTTTGTCCTATGTCAACAATTAGGTTGGCGGGATGGAGGATAAAATATAAACAATAGGCGATATCTACGTCTCGTTTGATAGGGAGGGAAGCGTTGCTGGGGTGCTGGTCGTTAGGACTAAATAATGTCGAGAAAACGAGGAATAAACATGGATGCACCTCTAAGAGTATCAGAATTCCAGTAGTTAGAAGTAGCATCACATAAATAGAAGGAGATCCAGCTCCGGTAAAGTAGCTTTGTCTTCGTTGTTTGTTTACCAATCCAACCAACTGACATGGACACCAAACATATTCAGTATCTATTTAGAGAACAAAACACCATCAGCCTTGTTACACATGGGATTAGGATTCGCCCACTGAAAGAAGCCCATTCATATCCCTTCTTATTTCAAAGATGTTCTGTTGGTCCCAACATCTTAAATACCAACTCCAACCTCGGTGTTGAACTCACTGTCTACCTTTCCATGGGATCATCGTATAAATCTCTGGTATATTATGAAGGTTCCGCCATTCGCGGTGGATCTGTTGTAGCCATATGCACTTATTCCTTAACTAAAAAGGCCGGCACATAGGTGTCGTCCCCTATAGCCCGGCGGAGGTATTGCGCAAGAGTCGCCCAAGTCATGCATATCCGTCGAGAAAAGCACACACCTATTTTCAATCGCCGCAGTTCTTCATTCTTCGTTCTACTTCGTTCTACCGCCGGGGGGTGCTCGGTATCATCCTCTATCATTTTTTAGCAGCTTCCTCTGCCTGGGCCTTCTCGTATATCCAGTCATTCAGTCCAAGGCGGTTTCTCGCGATCTCAATGGCATAGAATTGCATGCGGGGCACTAAGCATCGAAGAGACAAGTCAGCTAATACAAGACTGCGGAAGAAAATGGCGAGAGCGGCGGGTGGCAATACCGAAAATGGTAGTATCTTGCTCATATTCTACCTTGGGATCGATCCGCAACATAGTACCAAAGTTATAGTCGTCCACCTTCTTCTCATAGGCCATCATGAACTTGCGCCACTGTTCCTTGCCCGCCTTGCTCTTCATCTTGTCCTCGTCGATGGTCGCGGCAGGGTCGAAGTCGGGGAAGTCGGTCTTGAGGTGCTCGTAGATATCATTGTCCATACGTGTAAGTCGCAGGGAGGACCCTTTCACTTTTCTGAGGATATCCCAGTATGTCTGCAAGTGTTGCACAGCTAGAATGCGGGTGTTGGTGTTGGTTAGCTTGGGGAGACCTTTTCTGCTTCGAGTACTTGCGCATGAGACTTTGGAAGACCGGCCATGGCTGCTAACCTTTAACTGCAAACTGCTTCTCAAGCTTTTGTTATTTAAGCCAGAGAATATCTGATTAGTATAGTAAGGGGAAAGGAGAAGGTGGGAGAACTCCTTACATCCTCCAGGTTGTCAGCGTTCTCGGCATCGAAGTTGCGCGGCACAGGCGCCGACATCTTCATTATCTCTTCCATTTTTAAGGTATTGCTGGTATCGGCCCTTTCCCTCTCTATTCGGATTTCTTGTCTGTTATATATCTCTTAGTGAACCCACGCGAGGCGACAAAGTGAAATGGAAATGTTCTAGATGGTGCTGGTAATGGATGGAAGTGGCGTTGAATTTGTTCAGCAATTGGAAAGAATTTCTGCCCCGCCTCGAACCCCAGCGTCATTTGGGGGAGGGGCTGGAGGGGCAATGCAGAACTGTCTAGCCGTCTAATGACATATTTTAGGGCTATGCAATAAATAGCGTCTCTATGCTTCCATGTGACACGTATGACGTATCCGGGGCTTCCCTTCCAATCTTTTTTTTAAGCAAACAGAAAAAGGGGGGAGGAGGCTGCCGAGACGACGCTAGTTGTAGAAGGCCCTCCTTCCTTTCCTCGTTCCGCTCGTTCTTCCCCAACTAACGAAACGAAACGGGATCAGCATTAACCTAGTACTACCTATATGCCCCAGGTACGTTCCAATTCCATGATTGGCTACAACAACACTTACACTCAGACGCACGTGTCGCACAAATACAGTAGTGTATACTGGGTTAAGTCAACAGTTTGAAGTGGAACCTTTTCTCAGCCGTCCTGTTCACAACGCAGCTCGGTGTCAGATGTCTGACAATGAATACAAGGACCTACGCCCAAATATCATCGGTCCAGTATTAGATAAACTACCTTTACGTAGTTTATGCTCACTTAGGTACGCGAAACGGTATACAACTCGGACTAAGCAAAGTTGGAGTGGGCAATCTGGGCGTGTTGTGGAGATCTGCTACATATATGGATGAACTATGTATGTGTGTAGAACATTGATGCATAGGAGTATGTACAGCATTTGAGGTGGTGGGTGACGGATAACGCACTTACAGACACCAGACCCGTTCGAAAGCGACCACTCGAGAAGTTAGCTGCACGGTAATTACCAGGTGATAAGAAAAGGTCTGCAATTACGGCGAGAGATAGTGGATCTCCGGGTTCTTATTGGCGATATTAAAGAAGCCACGCCAGCCCATTAAAGCCCATTTGCGGGGAATATTATGGAGTTAAGCTAGTAGTAAATCGGTAGGGAAGCGTAGTTGATGACTAGGACTTTTGAGCTCGGCCGAAAAAGGGACGAAAAAAAATTCAACGGAGGATAAAGGTATAGAGGGGGGGAGAAAAGAAAGGAGAAATCGTGTTCTAAATTAACAGCTTTTATGATGGTATATAGGAATGTTCTAGGAAAGCTTTAGATCAATCTAACTTAAGGACACTTTTAAGAAGTCCATATGCGTATAAGTGTTTCTTGGGTCCCAGTAGTTCAGCCATTATATGTAGACTCTATGTATAAGATACATATAACCTACCTAGGTAGGTTATAGCAATTTAATTGTACGATGTATGATGTTTGTATGCTTCAAAGTGTATGCGAATTAATGTGTTCTTATGCTGTTATATGCAAGTCTACTATCCATGTCTATGCCCAGTAACGCATACATGTAGGCTACATGTAGGCTACATGCAGTGTACTACCTAGGTTGCAGTTGATCTAGACCCGACATCCCGTGGAATTGACCCGAAGAGAGCATCTGAAATGGTAAAGACCCGAGGTAGTACAAGGTTGTACAACAGACACATGAACACCCATGGATGTTTAACATCCCAGACATTGAGCCTGCTGACCTAATGCTATATCAGTTAGCCATGACGCTTGCGTAGGGGTCCTGTCATCAACATCACAATTTATAATCAGCCTTGGTATGGAGATGGCCTTGGGAAAACGAACATGGATTGTGATACAAGTTAATTTTCTATGCATTCTAAGAAAACAAAAGTTCAACTCCTAACTAGAGGTGGTATAGATAGCTTACCTACCTAGGTAGTTAGATGTTATAGTTCGCTTGGCTGTAAGCTTTAAAACATTGGCAAAAGTTCGGGAGAGCCGAAAGCTGCAAAAGGGAAAGGGGGAAAGACAGGAGACGGTGAATATGCCTCTCAGCTGCAGCAGCGACCTTAATACCTCCCTATAATAGCCAAAGTTGCGAATGATACCACTCTGCTTGAAACATGGATGGGACGTAAAAGTAGGGCAAGGTAAGGTGATAAGAAGGAAGCGTTTGAAGCAAGAATCCGAAAGGGAAAGGAAGGGGGGGAAATCCTGAAATAGGTGTGTCCGTATACCAAGCCAGTTGGAAATAGACATCGTGTCCGCCCGACTATTCCGGGAATGTCGGTAATAATCAGCGAGTGTAAGCAAAAACACGAATCGCAATAGGAATCCGCACCGGGCGTGGCTCCTAGTGCCTCTACCTAATAAGTAACTGGTATCCGCTCTGCTGCCCACCGGCCCGGCCGTAAGATTGCGGCTTACACGCTAACGACCTGACAGCCGCAAAGTACCTCAGCGCGGTTTGCGGATTACAAGCAATGCATCTCTCTCCGTGTATGTATGGTGAGGAGACATTTTCCATTTATCGACTCCTACCCATTAGCAACGGGTAGGGAGGGAGGATTAGGTAGCTCTCCTCAACCCCACTGGCCTGGTTGACAACGCCCAATGATGAGACGCGTAGGCCTGCCCTATCAGGGATCCATCGTCTGGGAATAATCGGGAATGTCCATCATTGAATCAAGCTTTCTCTTGGCGTCCTGTTGATGGGTGGGGAGTCTCCTAAATAGCGCTGTTAATGCGGATATCATTGGGCTTTTTAGTCGGTGAAAGGATCTAAAGGGTAGAACCGAGGCGGTGGTGTTGTACATAGACAGCCAGGCCCATGTCGAAAGAGTGTTCGACAGAAGAAGCAGAAGGGAAAAGAGAAAGAGATGCTGGGGGCCCTGCTGCTTGTCCCGCCCACTGCCGTCTAGCCAAGAGATTTCGAATAATCCTTGCAGATCCTATGGTGTCTTCTATGTAAAAGATGAGGGCCAGGGATGACTCGTAGTGTGGCTTGTATCTAATGTATCTCATCCCCATCCTCTGCTTGTCAAACAAACGCGGTGGGAAAAGAAAATTTAGAAAGCTGTATCCTGTCATCGAGAGGTTTGACAAGAAGTGCTAACCTGGCCCCCAACGACAACGATTCGAACGCAATATGCACTAAAGGAGGACAAAACTACCATTTCTCATTTCTAATTTGCTTCGGCTACAAATCGGAAAAGTCTCGGGTCTTCCTACACATAAAGAGATATTGTGGACCAGTGTTGGTAGCAGAGGGGTGTCTGCATTTCGAAATATCTGGCGGTTCTGGGTCGGTTTATAAAGTCATCATCCATCTTCCTCCTCCGTTAAGTGGATAGTAGATTCACGAATAGAACTCAGGCTATGCTCTGTGGTATGTGATCGAAGTGACGACAAGGTTCAGGGTACGTGTACGTGCTACTGTTTCCCCGATCCAAGCGCGGAGTCGACCAGTGTCAGGATCCAGGCATGTCGTCTTCTGAAGAAGACCAACAGGACCATCTAGCCAGAGGCGAGCAAACTAATTCCGAAGAGAAGGCCATGTTGACCCGACGTGACGGTGTTCCAGCAGAAATCAACAACACCATAACACCCAACACTGAGTACGTTCGAACCGGCGCCGACGTCAACGTAGCAATGGGTGCCACCATACAGCAGCAGGGACCAACAACTCGAGATGTCACACTCAGAAACGAACCGCTACCTCTGGACAGCAGTGCGCCTATCACATATCTCTATTTGACCTTCAACACGCCAATCCCGGAGCCCGAAATTTCGACGGATGCGCCGCCCGGAGGCCAGGCCCTGCCTCCCGCTCCAGACCTTTCCCAATACATAAATCCATTAACATGGCCCAGGGCACGGAAGGATATTATGGTCTTCTTGTCGTGCGTTGCTACTTGTCTTACCGCGTATACCGCCGGGGCATACTCTCCGCCAGCGAGTTTGATAGCCGAGGAGTTCGGCACAACACGTGAGGCAGCATTGGTTGGGGTGACAACTTTCTGTATGGTCAGTATAAATGTTCTTTTTCTACGATGCCATTAAAAAGTAATAGGGGATTGTGCCCCCGTCCCCTCCCACGGCGTGACTTGATACTTTGATTTCTTCCTATGCCCTTGCATGGATACTGGGCTTCTTTTCTTACTCATCAATATGCTCAAACTCAGGAAATTTTGAGGCCATTCTAATTTTTGATGTTATGGCTTTAATGTTTAATTTATCAATGTCTGCATTTTCTTACTTTGTAATAAGATTCTGAAATGGGAGACCGGGCTCTCAGAATATTCCAAACTGACCTATTGAACACAAAGGGATTCGCTCTTGCACCGATGATTCTGGCGCCATTTTCTGAAATCAACGGGCGGTACCCCTGTTTCGCTATCGCCGGGATCTTCTTCACTGCGTTCCAGGCCGCCTGCGGTCTGGTCACAAACCTCCCAGGGATGCTGTTTGCGCGACTCATCCACGGCGCCGGCGGGAGCGTCTTCAGCACCATGGTAGGCGGTGTGATAGCTGACTTGTATGAGAAGGAGGATCGCAATACGCCGATGGCGCTCTTCAGCGGCTCCGTACTATTCGGGACCGGCTTGGGCCCACTTGTGGGCTCGGTCATGGTTCAGTCGTGGAGGCATGAGGGTCAGAAATGGAAATGGATATTTTGGCATCAAACCATTATGGACTTTGTCTTGATGGTGGCCATTGTAATATTGTTTAGAGAGAGTAGGGGGTGTGTGCTACTATCGAAGAAGGCCAAGGCATTGAACCGGTATTACGAGGAGTTGGAGAAGAGCGGTCGGTTCGGTGTATGGATTCCGAACGAGGACGAGAAAACCGGATTCGTGCCCGAATCAAGACGTATTTCAATCGAGGAAAACTCGGATTCGGAAAAGCGTTTACCGGAACCTATACCACAGCTTCAGAGAGGGACTGGGGATCTAAAGCTGCAGCGCATACGGTGGCTCGTCAAGGAGGATGAGCAGAGGGGCACAATCGTCGACATGATACGTGTGTCGTTATTTAGACCCTTCCATCTTCTCTTTACGGAGTCCATCGTGTTTTTCTTTTCTTTATGGGTATCATTTGCATGGGCTGTCCTCTATTTAACCTTTGGCTCTGTTCCTCTCGTCTTCCAGCGGCAGTACAATTTCAACACACAGCAATCTGGGTACGTTTTTGTGGCTATGATGGTCGGGTCAGTTCTTGCAACCATCATAGGCATCTACCAGGAAAATATCCTCAAGCATCCAGGGTGGAAAGATGGTAGTTCAGATGACACCGAACCAGGCGGGCTTCGTGGGTTTATCCGGCGTCGGTTGCCTATGGACTCCCCTGAAGCTAGATTATACCCAACATGCCTAACATCCATCATGCTACCCCTGGGGCTATATCTGTTCGGCTTTTCGGCCCAGCCATCTATCCACTGGATAGTTCCCGCGATCGCAATCGGCATCTCGACTATGGGAATTTATTACGTATATCTGGCTGCATTCAATTATCTCGCTGATATATATCAGACCTATGCATCATCTTCGCTAGCAGCGCAGTCATTTTGTCGGAATGTGCTTGGAGGTGTGTTTCCTCTTGTGACGACACTACTCATCAAGAATTTAGGCGAGGATGCGATGGGCGGACTACTAGGTGGCATTGCCACCATTCTTACTATTGTTCCTTGGGTATTAGTCTTTTTCGGTGAACGTATCCGGCGCCGAAGCCCATTTGCTGTTGTAAGAAGCCCTCCATGCTTACATCCCCTTTCACTCGTCCGAAATGTGTTATTAACATTTAATAGTCGTTGGAGGAAAAGTAAATAGACGCTAAAACATAAGCTATGCTTCCGGCGCAGCAGGAAGACATTACTTGACCTCTAGGCTCGACTTGACACGATGAACCCCTAGCCAGGAGGTTTGATAGTTTAAACGGAAATAAATAGAGCAGCATCTATGGCACTCTGCAAAGTCATCACGGGTGAACTTCCTATATTCAACTATAGTGCCTGTGCCCCAATATCCCAGCTTCAGGGAAATGACGAAAACATTCATCATGTATTTATTACCTTGATATAAATAAACGAGAAGAAATGACTTCGGACGCCGGAACTTACGAAATTGAATGGATACGTATACTACACGAAAAGAAAGGAAAAATCGAAGGGTTACCAATGGCTCGTGCTATTATCATCTAGCCCCCTTAATCTTCTTGTTCTCATATACACGTATTCAAGTATAACATCGCAGCCGTAATAACGTAGATACGTAGGCTCTTCCCTTATATGAACAGATTAGCAGTGCTCGTTAGTCATCACCAATTTCACAAACTTCAATCGTTTGTCTCTGTATGCCGCAGACCATGTAAATGAACTAATAGCCAAAAGCTGTTAGGTAGCGTTTACTTTTGCTTGACACGGTATAATTCCAACCCGGAATGTTTAAAAAGCTTGTAACACACTTATAGAAATGCGAGACAAATTACTCCGTTGACTTCATCGATCTTTTTATTCAACGATATTTCTATTCAGCGGATACCCAGGCAATGAATCACTTACGGGTACAACCCCAAGCCGAAAACATTATTAAAAGGCAATCTGCAACGAGAGAAGGAAATAGGTTACGAAGGCCTCTAGATACACAAATTACAGAAATAACATCTTCTCAACAACTTGCAACCCGCTTGCCTAGACCAATACCCGTCTATTTATTACATTGATTGGCTCGGCCTAAGGTGCATAAATGCACCTCCATTCCTTGCAATAGGGTTCAACGACTACCCACCCGCATCCCAATCTACAGAGTAGTCTTACACGTCTATGGGTTGTTGTTATTGTTGTTCTAATTCTTCTTCGCTGGCCAGCCAAAGAGGTTACCCAAGGCCCACCCGGCCGCCCCTTTGCCGTTGCTATTAGGGGGGGTCAAGATTGGGTTTACAATTCCTTGCCCTGGTGGCGTGGCGGGGGCATTAGAATTGGCCCCAGCAGCCTTAGGAGCCTGGAAGCCGGGGGTGGCGGTTAGCAAGAAATCCTGGGCGGAGATCGCAGGCTCCTCGAAGGGGGCGGCGAGATCGTAGGCGTAGACGAGGCGCTTGGCGCCGTTGGCAGTGACCTCGGTGCGCTCGCCAGGCATGAGGGCCTCGACGGCGAGACGGGCGTTATACTCGAACGAGGCCATGAGCACCCAGGCATTGATGCCGGTCATCTCAACGCGCTGCTGGAAGGGTTGAACCCACCGGGATAGGTTAGTGAAGACGATGCGCTCGTCGTTCATGCCCCCATAGTACCAGTCGCAGATATTGCTGCAGAGCTCCTTGACGTTGGCGAAGCAGCGCTCGCCAGACGAGGCCTCGCCGATCCTCATGGGGCTACACCTGACGTCGTAGCGCACCATGTTGGCGACGTCGTAGCCGCCATTGACAAGGAATCTGCGGAGCTGCTCCTCGATGCGAGTCGAGCGAGCGTTCAGGGTGATATGCTTCCCCTTCAGGTTCGGGTTCGGGTGTCGGCGCGGGTCTATGATGGCAAAGCCGGCAATGCGACTGAAGGATTTGGGTGCTCCGGCGGTGGCCAGAGCGTGCCAGCAGATCGTAACGTAATCCATTCCCCATTCGTCTTCGACCCAGATCGGCCACACAACCCACTGCTTCTTCATGAGATCTTCGTAGAACCGGTAGCGCTTTGCAGTGCTGTCGGAGTATATTTGAAGCGACATCTTCTGGTACATATCTGCCCTGACCGCATCCTTAAGACTCCAGAGGGCAGGCCCGTTGGGTGGCGGGATGATCAACTGCTGCCGTATCTCCTTGGGAAGACATTTCCAGGTGTGATCACACGAGGTATCCAAAGCAGTCATGGAGATGGGAGCGTCGGCTGCGATCTGAAGACTGCTCAGACCACTCATAGCGCGGTAAGTATAATTGATGTACTTCGGGTATGGGACATCCCTCTTGCGTCGCTTGTTCTGGGGGACATGCTCCCATACCCCGTCGCTCACGGTCCAACCAGGCCCCATGCGCAGCTGATAATCTTCAGCTCTGAGTGGTCTTTTCTTTGGTAACTTGAGGACCGCATCGTCGTCGTTGTCGTCACCTGCATTGTTGCCACCATTGTTGCTGTTATTATTGCCATCGTTATTAGGCGGTGGCCATTGGGATCCGAATTGGCTTTTTTTAGAAAGCGGGTTGGTTGTGCCAATGAGTTTGTTAAGCACAGAATTGCCTGATTGCTTTTGGCTGGTCCCTCCCTCTTGCACTCCCGCCGCTCCGGCTTGCGTAGCCGACGTACCTTGCTGCGAATTCTTGCCTAGACTTCCCAAAATTGCAGCTAATGCTGAGTCCTTCGCCTGTGAATCACCAGCACTGGGAAAGAGATTTAAATGTCCTTGGGTGCCCGTGAGTTGGTTCTGAAGCTTCGAGAGATCGTTATTCAAAGCCGACGATCCTGCGGTCTTCTTCGGTGCAGATTTTGGGGCCATCGTATTTAATGGCAACCTGCGGCTTAGTACAAGTAAACCCCTAACACTGTCTGTCCTTAGATTTAATTCTTTGCAAGGTGAGAGAGCTGTCAATAAAATTGGTTGTCTTTTTTGGGGCACCTGAGTTATAAACTTGAATGGAATGTATTAAACTTTGAATTTGAGTACAATGAACAAGCCCTCATATGAGACATATTCTCGCTGCAGGATTTCAGACATCACTATAAGCCGGTTTCAGACTCGTAGTCTTTGTTGGATTATTTAGCGGGGTATCGAGTATTCTTTATGTATAGCAACCGGTTGCAAAAAAAGCGTCAAGGCAACAAAAGGGCAGGGGAATACTTCAGATGCTTTCATCAACTAGCTAATAAAATATAGCTAAAAATGGTTTAGAATAGATACTTGAAGCCCACCATCCTTGGTCGAAGCGGGAGAACTAGACAGATCAGTAATGCTAAATCCGTGACCTTCGAGATAAATGCCAATATATCAGGTTGACAATAAATCGCTACTTAATTTCATGTTGCCTCACTTTTCAAACCCATAGACTCGTTATATATCCACAATCTCATCAAAACGTGTCATTATTACCGATGAGTAACCTTAAATGGAGTTGAGGGGAAGCCTTTTCGTGATAACCCCCGGGGTGCGTTCTGCTGTGTTATATCTATGTCGCCATTCTCTCCATTTTCCCTGATTACTTGAGGATGTTTGGCGATAGTATAGCCGTCTAGCCAATGCACAATCCAGATCGTACCGAGCATTACAGCAACAACAACAACCATAGCTATCGACCCATTCTTCCAATAAGGAACATCTGATGCCGGGTATAAGACAATGCCCCAAAATGTATATAGGCATGTGGAGGTGGCATTCATAGCATAGAGGATAATAGCGCGCACTGCGTCATCACCTCCACGCTGACATATGATATTGGCCCAACCGTAAGAGACGGGGTTAACGATGTACGAAGTGCCCGCCAAATAAAAGGCAAAAAATGTACCAGCAAAGGGCAGGCCTGGGATTAAAAGAAGGATGGCAGAAACAAGCTGTAGAACCGAAACTAGAATGGCCATAGGGACCCGTTGACCGGTTGAATCAATGTGAACAGCGGCCAGAAAGTTAGACACAATGCCAACTGCTTGTATACCTAGGGGATATGTGTTGATTTGGGATTGACTAAAGTGGGCATCGTGATACTTGAGCCAGAGTAGAAACAGGTTTTGTACACAGAAGGCTTCAAGGGCGCCGCAGACTACGGCGAAGAAGCATAATATGTAAAGGGCCGGGGATGTAAATGTCCTTTTCGCTAGGGACCAAGGATTGATATCATGCCCGTCATCCTTCTTGGGTGGGAGACGTGACAAGGAAAGCTCACGCTCGACCTTGTTGAGCCATCGTGCGTTTGTAGACTCAGGCACGTCAGGAAATAACAAGAAACCGACGATGGCGATAGGGCAGGTAATGATGCCATTCACAAGAAACAACCATTGCCACCCTTGCAACCCCGAAAGGTTGTGCATGCCACGGTGGATAGCCGTCATCATGAGCCCAGCGAACATAGAACCGGCCTGTCCAGAAGCGGTAAAAATGGCGGTGCGCTTGGCAATCTCACGGGGTTTATACCAGCTACCAATGATATAGATGGTCCCACAATACGTACTGGCTTCGGCCAGGCCTTGGAAGAAGCGCACGATGCATAGTTGAAGGTATGTCTTGCATGCAGCAGTAGACATAGTGAGGGCAGCCCACAAAAGCACCATGGACGGAAGCCAAACTCGAGGGGCAACCCTTTGAAGCACAATACCGTGCGGGATCTGGCCGATTACAGATCCTGCGGTGAACATGGCCAGAACGACATTGTAGTCGGTGCCACTGATTCCAAGGTCTTCTTTGAGGCCGGCAACATAAGCATTAGCAAATGCTGCACGGTCGAGGTAATTGAAGAAATAGGTAGAACAACAGTAGGTGAGAATGAAGAAATCTGTTCGCGTGGCCACACAACAGGTTAGTTGGATAGATGCTGAGCAACTGGGGTGAACTTAAAGGATTTTACTCACCTAGTTTTTGTACTAGTCGTCTCTCTTCTTTATTCTTAGCCTCGTCACCGAGGAATAGGTTCCTGGCTTGCCGAGTAAAGAAACTCCCCCCGGTCATGAGGTAATATCAGTATCTTTATTTGCTTAACATGGGGTATAGGTAGAGGTTTTCTTTTTTTCGGGGGGTTTTTCTTTTGGTCGAACCAGCTATGGAACGGCTTCCTACATCTTTTGACGACTCGAAGCACGACTTTATACGTCGGGAGCTCGTCGGAGCCAAGAGAAGACAAGATCCATTATAGACCATGCTAATGGTAAGCCGTCTCCTTATAGATGCAATCTGATAGGCTCGCGATTCTGTGGACTATCAAAATTATATCAACTTGTGGCCATCAAGGTGTCTCTATACGACGCTGGAGTTTTTTTCCTTTTCTTTTCTTTTTGTTTTCTTTTTCTTCGCCCTCTCCACTCCTAGAGAGTAATACTTGCCAGCGCTATCGATATTGACTTCGTGAATTTGATGCTTACTAGAGTCTAGGTTAGGTTAGTATGTAATTACTTCTAAGAATAGTTGAGTTTCTTTGTTTCTTTAAATTGATAAATCCGGTGTGTGCAACTTATATCGTGTTGTATTTTATAAGTTGACAGTACGAGGAAGGGAATGTTATTACTGTACTAGGTTGGTTCAGTTTGCATACAACTAAGGTAAAATTGTGGATTGAAGGGTCTTGATCTATCCACTAGAAGCAATGCCGTTACTAAAGACCTTGAAAATGCATATGTACACTACCAAGTGCTGACTACCCTGGTTGACAAGTAGTTAAGCCACTGTGGCTTATGGGGTGCTTTAGTCTATCCCGCCGAATTAGTTAGCTACTAGAGAACTTACTAACTAGAAAATACATGCTCATTTCAACCTTCTTATCTCCAAGGTAGATTATCTGATTGGTGCAGGCTCTGGCATGCACATATCGGTAACGGTCTAAGCAATTAAACAAGCTAACTTGAACCTTGGTTAACCCAATTCTTTTCTTGGCTCAGCTCCGGCCGGCGGCGCGATATAAAAACATCAACCCCAAGGTAATAGAGATAGAAGGACGACAATGACCAATTGAGTAATCGTACGACGCCATAAAGACCATAAACAACATCAATTCAGTCAGACGATGTGAGTGGAAAGCCAGTATGAGCCTACGGCCTGCTGGAAACCTATTCCGCGCTCATGCATTCGATAATATCAATATCTTCTGCCGCTCGTGCGCAAAACACCAGAGACTGAACCGAGCCATCGTCAACTTTCCTCGAACTACTATCTCCTCTAGTAGTAGTATTTATGTCCGACATGTCGCAACCTCCACCTCGTCCCGCCTGAGGACCGATTACTTCATATCCAACAGTCTCTCCAACAACCAACAAGATCAGAGAAAACTACTTCCGCATCGCCGCCGACAAGCCGCGAAACGCAACAATGCTGTCGTTGCCTCCTCCGAAAATTCTGAGGCTGCAGTTGCACCACTACCCCCGGATGCCTCCTCCGTCCTCACCACCGCCTCTGAGCGACAACCCGCCCACTCCATCCGTCGACAGGTTTCCCTCCTCCTGTCCCTTTCGAAACCCCGTCTGACCGTCCTCGTCGTTCTTACAGCCATGGTTCCCTACGCTGTATATCCTGTTCCTGCCTTCCTATCCCCTTCCATCGGTCTCGATACTCCCTCGCTGTCGCCTCTTACTCTAGCTTTCCTCACGGCCGGCACCGCCCTCTGCTCTGCTAGCGCTAATGCTCTCAATATGCTGTACGAGCCTGCTTGGGATGCTGTCATGTCGCGCACCCGAAACCGGCCCCTAGCCCGGGGTCTCTTATCCGAGCGCCGCGCTCTGGTCTTTGCCATCGCTGCCGCCATCGCCGGCGTTGGGGGCCTATATTTCGGCGTGAACCCCACTGTCGCCTTCCTCGGTGCTGCGAACATCACGCTCTATGCAGGCATCTATACGCCGTTAAAGCGAGTCTCGTGGCTCAACACTTGGGTCGGAGCCCTCGTCGGCGGCATACCACCCTTGATGGGCTGGGCGGCCGCTGCGGGTGAGTCCGCGACCGGCGACGGCTCTTTCCATGAGCTGCTGCTGACGGCTGATGCCACTGGTGGCTGGCTGCTAGCGGCGCTGCTGTTCGCCTGGCAGTTCCCGCATTTCATGGCGTTGTCGTGGCCGGTGCGCGATGAGTACCGTGCCGCGGGCCATAAGATGCTATGCTGGATCAACCCCATGCGCAACGCGCGTGTAGCGCTGCGATACAGCCTCGTTTTCGTTCCCCTCTGCGTCGCCCTCTGCGCCGCTGGTGTCACCGAGTGGAGCTTCGCCGTGACCAGTCTGCCTGTCAATGCCTGGCTCGCGCGCGAGGCCGTGAGATTCTGGCAGAACGAGGGTTTCAAGGGAAGCGCCCGAGGCCTTTTCTGGGCCAGCGTTTGGCACCTCCCTGTGGTCCTGGTGTTGGCTCTGGTGCAGAAGAAGGGTATGTGGAGTCGTGTTTGGAGGAGTGTACTCGGGGAGTCGGACCTCGAAGATGATGAAGACGACTGGCTTGAAGGAGATGAAGGCCTTGTTGTTGGTCAGAGTGGAGAAACTGCGCCGTCAGTTGGGACGAAAGTCGACTAAAACTGCCGGTCCGGTCCGCTATGGGGTCATGTCCGCCTTGTAAGTAGGGGGCCGGGGGGAATTCTGTAACATACATTGCCATATCGATCAACTGTATAAACAAGGGTCTCTCTTCTAACCTAAATTCTGCCTTGGTATGTTAAAAAGAAGCATAATGCGTGTATATACAACACGCAGAGGGATATTCACACCTCTCATCTAGGTATCTAGTGTTGAAACGAATGTTAAATATTTAGCAAGCTACTCTCCCTTTAACAACCCTGCCGCTATAGCTAATAACCGCCATCCTTAGGTGCCTTCCATATCCATTAATTTGGTAGATTTTCTCCCCTATCATTCCCTCCTCCTCACTTGATTCCTTATGGTGTCTATATTATGCTCTAGTATACAGGCATTATTTGCTGGTCATACTCGGAATTTATAGAAGAAGGAAAATGCTATCATTCATTAGTCGATCATCAAGTTAGCGATGCTTTCTCAAATCCCTGCCCATCGCCCTATTTATCCCTCCGTATTGGTATATGTATATGTGAGGTTTTAAACATAATCAATGAGTGTTTCCGCCACGAGAAAAGAAAAGCTGAACTAGGTTAAGAATTATTCGTAACTCTTCTGACATCCATTCTTGGAGTCCGCCTTTCCCCCTAAGTAGTTCCACGAGGAAAATAAGGAAAATAGAAAGAAAAGAAAAGGATAAATAAGAAAATACCCTTTGTTTAGGTGACCAATTTCCCACAGCCTTTTTTCTGAAAAATAGAGATAATCTTTTTTCGGTTGGAATCCCATAAAACCTCAACTCGCATGCCAAATTCCAACGCCCAGTAACGCCCATGCTTAAACAGCAACCGAAAAAACAGGTGAAGCAGAAAGAGATAGAGAGAGAGATATAGATAAAAAAGAGAAATGAAAACGGATAAACTACAGAGATACCGCCTTAGCAATGCACCATGCTAATATTGATTTAGGGTTAGGCTCAAGAGGGAAAAGGGAGTTATGTAATCTAAGGGAGAAGTATCCTGTCTCCCATTGTTCCCCAAAGGAAACGAAATGTTCATAGAGGATAATAAGATGCGTAGGTAGGTGGTTAGGTATCTAGAAAGCCCGAGAATGAAGCATCCTTATTAGCAAAGAAGAAAATGAGCGTGGGTGCAAGGATTAAGAGAGAATGAATCCAAAAAAAAAAAAAAAAGAGAGAGAGAGACGAGGCAGGAAAGAAAAGAAAAAAAAGAGAAAGAGAAGGGGGCAAAGAAACAAAAAAAAACAAAAACGCCTCTCCCTCGAACGCGCCTTGGAAAGCATTGTTAGGTAGGTAAGTATGTATAATTTCAATTATATGCTGGTGGTAGAGCCGCCGGTGTTGCTATACCCCGGCTGGTTGATGATGGCGCCGATGCCCATATCGACGCTGGGTAGACGCTGGCCGTTGCCCATGTAGGGGGAGCCGTCTTGCGAGTGATGGTGGGAGTGGTTCGTCGGCATGGCGGCGCCGTAAGCGTGGGAGGAGGAGACGGAGGAGGAATAGCTAGAGGAGAGGGCACCGGCGCTGGCGGGGTAGCTGCTGTTGCCGTAGTGGTGGTGGCTATGGTGGTGCTGATGAGGGTGTTGGTGAGGGTGCGTACCCAGCGCCATGGCGTGCTGGTGGTGGTGGGCGGTTCCGCCGTAGGTGCTGCCGCCGGAATGGGAGCTCGAGGACGCCGTCTCGGGACTGCTGTACGAGGCGTCGAGGTCATCTACTGGAGTCAGACCAATGCCGGAAATGCCGCTGTCGTCGTCATACCCATGGATTGGATGACCAGATTCCAGCCGTTCGCGCCGTGCTGCCGAGCGCGCTGCTGACTGGAGGTTCTTAAGACCATTGTTCATACACTGCGCAGGGCGAACGCAAAAGAAAACTAATTTAGCCTTTGGACTGGTAAAAAGAGGGACAAGTGTGATGGGCATGACATAGGAAAATGATGAGGGCAGGGGAAGAAGGGGCGAAAGGGGTTTAAGAAGAAGAAAAGGGGAGGGACGGGGGTTTAGACTGACCTTGGCCTCGACGACGAGCCACTTCTCTCCGGTTCGTGCTGCTAGAGGCTGCCAGATCTCCTTGCGCATGTTCATATACTCTTTGGCCAAACGTTCGAGTTTCCTGTTGTCCCAATCGTCCGCGCCCTTGCGCTCTAGCAACCGCTCGTGGCGCTTGCGGCAGGCGTTAGGCGTCTTATTCGGGAAGTAACTGCTCTGAATCTGCGCCCAATTTAGTCCCTGCGTCCGCGCCGCCAGGAGGTTTTGGTCATCCTGGGGCGTCCAAGCTCCGGAAGAGGCGCGGTGCGGCAGGGGAGGCTGAGTGACAACGGCCGGGGGGTATTGGTCATACGCATCCACCGGCATAGCAGGCTGCGCCGAAGACGACGGGACCGCCGTGAAGTAACCTGCGTTCATGGGGAGTTGCCTCGTGTTATAGATGGGCAATGGAGCAGATGGGGCGAGAGAGCCGGGCATGGGGTTGTTTGAGTATCGATTCTGATTCGAGCTCGATGAGCGCGTGTGCTTTGGCATACTCATTGGTGATAGATGTAAAGAGAAAGAAGAGTAGAAAAGAAAAGGGGGGTATATCTATAGATGGAAAAGAAAGTCGGGCCTTGAGAACGCAGGTCCGGACCAAAGAAAAGAGATTAGGATTAACGATATCTGCTTTGCTTCTGTTGCTAGATGGTATGGAGAGCTAGAGGGGGGGGAGGGGGGTATAGCTTTGTAAGAGTGTGTGTGTATATATTTCACGGCCTCGCCTGGAGGTGGTATTACCAGGACTAGATAAAGAGGAAGACTGGCGGGTATATCCGACTCGTATCAAACGAATGGGGACTATGACGATGATGATGCTGACGATGTGAAACGAACGAGAGCAAGGAAACAGCAAGCTTTAAGTCAGAACATGAAGACGAAAAGGAAACTGGCGACTCAAAGTTGTAACGAAAGGGTCCAGGAGGCGAAGGCAAAAAAGCAGGCCAGGTCGCGACATGGGCGCGGATACTTATAAAGACAGCTAGTGGCCCTTCGACTCCAGCGACACGACAGGGAGAAGATGTTGGCCCGCTGTGGTAGCGGGGGACCCAAGACTATGGATCTGAAACAAAGCCATGATGTCTATGTAAGAGCAGATGGGGCGAGATCTAGAGCGATTACAGCTCGGGGAGATGCAGGCGATGGTCATGAAACCCAGGTTGTGTGTCTGAAAGAGTGGATAGACTCGCCACGAGCAGTTGATATTGGCTGGCCAAACACGGAATGGCGTCTGTCTGAAGTTGGGCGGCTAGAAAAAGTGGCCTGCCCAGTTACGTAGGTAGTATGGAGGGCGGCTAAGATATGGGACGCAACTAGGTTAGGGGAGGGGGGAGAGGTAAAAGAAGGTATACAATTTGGGGGCTAGCAGAATAAAGGTAGACAAACTCCAGAGTGGGTATCAAAAATAGAAGAAGAAAAGTAGACAGTATCACTAAGCGCCAGCCTTGTACTAACATCGGCATCTCTCTAATGTTACCTATGCGCGCGCGATTGAGACAAGGGTAGAGCGGAAAGAATTTTGATTACCGCGAGAAGAGCAACAATAGGAAATGATACACGCGACTACATATGGATTATCATAGTTAGTTCTCCATCCGTCCTTAAAAATACCAAATGGTGATAAGAAACATCGTCAGAAGAGTTGTATACCTCCTCTAGGTTAGGCAGGTGCCCAGACAAGGCAAAAACAACATCGAAATATTCAGCAATGAAATCTCACCGCCGTCACGGATAGTCAAAGCCATGGCTTACTTGACTAACTAGGTTAGGAGATAACAAGGGGGAGAAACGCCTGACATAGAAGAAAACGAACAAAAAGAAGAAAAAGCAAAGATCCAACCGCGTACGTATCGAATACTACCGAATCGTTCTGCATATAGACATGCAAATGAGGAGGTAGCAGTAATCTAATTTAGTACGCAGGACGGTGCAACGAGAACGGAACGTACCTTGCATAGGAATTGAGAGAAGTTAGACTTCCAACTCGATTTGCGTAGCATCAGGACCTGGTGAAGATTGGCTAAACTGCCGCCCCCAAGCTAAGAAAACAACACAACATTGCGTCTATGTACACATCATGTCCGTGCGCTGCCGCTCTACCGGCTACTCTCTTCTCCATCTCCGTATTAGGACTATGCATAATGAAAGGAGCATGAACACTTGGTTTGAACAAGATTCCTTTTCTCTGTACATGCTACTCTACCTAGGGAGTTCCCAGGTTCCCATCAGTTGTGATGTGTTGGTTGAACTGGGGTTGGCTTGGATCTGGTAATAGGAAAAGTCTAGGATAAAGCCATTTTAACCGCTTGATTGAAACGAGATGATAAGTTGTTATGACGAAAATAGAGATTTGGCATCGGACGGGGATGATAGAATAAGTATTATAGTTCAACCACTTGTCTGAATGAAGAAGAAGAAGGGTCCCCCTGGGCTGCTGGGGAAAATACATAACCGACAGAAGAAAAACCAGGCTGCCAGGGGACAGGGAACATGAAAAGGAAGAGGGGGGGGAGAGAAGGAGAAAGCAACAGAGTACAACATAATCCATGCAGGAGTTAGGTACGGTTTTGGTGAAGATGAGATGAAAATGAAAATCGAACAACCGGAGAGAAGAGGCGCGCGTCTATGAAAAATCACTCTACACTATACCAGTGTTAGTTAGTAGAGTAGGAACAAGATTGATTGTCCACTTTATTTTAAACGACGACATGAACCCCTGCCTTGCTCGAAGATCTACAAAACGTCCTAAAGAGGTTTAGTCTTTTGCCCTCTTCTTCAGGGTCCCCCTAAACACTGATGTTTCTCGCACGACAGCCGATTGGGCTGTTGGATGTTTCCCATGTCCACTCGGGCGGGAATATCACGTGGATTTACTTGGCTGTTCAGGGGTCACTCCCTTCTCATTCGTTTAAGCTGGCACGGAAAACGGGAATTCTTCATTTGCTATCAAGTTACACTATAGCATACATATATTTTTGGGTATATGTGGAGAGCGAGAGAGCGAAAGAGAGAGAGAGAGAGAGAGAGAGACAGAGAGGGAGGACAGCATGGATGGGCAGCACGGGTAGGCATGAATATGTTGCCTGTTCGTTTACTCGTCAATAGCATGATCGCTAACGTCTATAATAGGTACCTGCGTGCATGCATGGTGATCTGAGCGGACACATCCGTTGCCAATGCAGCCCAGCTAGACCCCTCCCCTGCCTTGTCTCTCGTTCGTTGTCAGAAAAACCAAGCCTTTGTCTTTGCTATGTAAGCTACGCTAGCTGATACCGCATCGAGGGTCGAGAAGCCAATGTATCTCTCAAACGCATTGCTTCCTCCTAGTTCCTTTATCCAACTTTCTCCGACAGATGGTAGTTGGGGGTGGCGTCGTTGAGCAACTCGCATTATTCTATGCCCTCAAGGCGGTTACCTACGTGTTCTTCGATCGAGTCTTGAATCCTTATCGTGAGTTTTTTGATCCGTCGATCGCGATAGCGGCCATTCCCCAGACCTGCACCCAATCTGCCGGCTCCAGGGTCGCGTTTGTTTCTCATCAGGATCGTCGTTTTCAGCTGCGATGGGGGTTCAAGAGGCGCGTATCAGTGTCCGATTGGGCAGCTGCGCCTAGCCGCTGAGACGCCGGAGGGGCTTCCGCTAGGATAGACTTTGGAGAAGCGCCGCGTCTATATTGTCCCTTATAAATGGTTAAATGGGAGCAGATCTTTTAATGCCGTGACGGTGACGGAATCATTACTATTGTCGTACTATATCAGATACATATTGATGCCATTGTGAATGAGTTCAGCGTCAATTGTGGTGTGCGTATAACACCCAGGCTTCGTACTATCTTCATATTTCGTCGGCCCTGAGAGGGCGGGAAACTAGCATATTCCATGTCCCCTTAGTACCGTATATGATGGTCAGTCGGGATAGGAGTAGTTTCACCAATCACGATTGTGTACATACTCGTGGTTTATCATTTCCTCTTCTTTCTATATCGGCTAGTCTCTGGCTTTCGTTAGCCCTGCTAACCCATAATAGTAGCTCAAGTTATACATAAAAAGTCATGTTGCTTAATATCTATACTTATCTGGTGCACAAAAATTAACGCGAATGCTAGCGTTTAAAGGCCTGGCTTGATTGGAAGTCTACGTAGAGTCATCTTGTAAATCATAAATCATATAAGTTAATATTCAGAGTTACACGTATGTAAGTAGTAGGACCCCTTTTCTTTGCTAGCAACACTCGATTGGATAGCAAAGGTCCTCCCCATATAGCAAAATCTAGTGGTTTATTTCCATTATCTTCTCATTTAGAAAGCCAAGTCACGATGAAATATATATATATACCTACCAAGGTAGTTATAGAATAATTCGAGAAGTAAACACAATCAATGATGGGAGTCCCCGTCACTTACCGATGTTGTACCGTATTTATATAGTTTCTTTAATTTAATCGTATTTCGCCTTTACAATTTTGAAGACACACCTAAATCTATTCACCATCCATGTCCCAATAAATGAGTTAACGAACGTTCTTAACGAGTTGCGGCACAAATCGCAATCTACGTTAAGTAAAGAGACATTCGCCGGAGCATAAGTCTGGTTACTAAACTTAGCCTCATTTAACCTAATGCAAGGAAGATTATATTCCGAATAATGAGCCATGTCAACTGAGATCATAGCATGTTGCGTTCCTCCATTGCCTCGAACTCGGATATTGAAGTTGCCGTGACATGCTTCACACTAGCAAGAAATAGTCTTTGGATAGGAATACAGGCAACGTTACTGCTGCATACCTAAGGGGCTCTAGGATTCTTTAGCCCTAAGCGGCCCGTTTTCTGGCCTTTCGGAACCCGGATGCCTTTGCCAGTGGATCTACATGTAGGTATGTCCACAGGCGGCCTAGACCAGAGCTTTGATAACCTCACAGCAACTAATAAGCGAGAAGCATGCAAGGCACCTTAGTTTGAAATCTTGTCATGCATCGATGTTTCAACAAAAAACGCCATAAGCCATATCTTATTTGACTTGCTTGCTGTTTATTCACTATGATTCAGGTTCTACACCCGTCTCAATGAGCGTATGAGTGTATCAACCCGCCATAGCGGCAATGGATGGATTAGGTGTTCTGGTTTTCAACTTCACGAGACATGTGTGTTGGTGGAAGCCAAACTTAGGCATCCAACTAATAGTTCAAAGAGAAAAAAATTTAAATGTTGAAAATCTAGCTCAAGCTTGTGTCTTCGGGGTCGAGAGGTAGTCAGGAACTTGCGACCTCCGGCAGCCACTTTGTTTCCATATCAGCACTGCAGACAGAGCACTAGAGGCCTTGAAAGTAAGCCTTAGTATTTATAAACCCTGATATGTAGAATAGGATAAGACTTTGATACAATTCACTCATAATCACTCAAGTGTGTATACAATATCCTAATAATGCTCCAACTTGAAAACATCCCCTAGTCGTTTTTTTTTACCTAATAATCATTGCATGGTTTTTCTTTTTCTGTTTTTTTTTTTTTAAAAAAAAAGTCTTTCTCACTTTGTCATGACCAATTTGTTACCTTGCCAGGTAAGAATGTTATTCTGTATGTGGACTTTTATTTCTTTCTACATCAAGACAAATCTATGGCCTTCTGATCGCCTTCCGACCTAGAGAGCTTTAAGGTAGGAAAGTCATGATATTATAAGAAGAGAATCCAGCAAGAGATCGTATTTATACAGAGACAATCAATCCAATACCTTCGAATTACTAACTTCTAATGCTATATGGATATCTGAGTTAGATCTCCTAGACAAGAACCTCACATGCGCCTAAGAACATGGACCATGGCTCAAGATAGTTCCTGAGTTCCGAACTACCAGTATTAGTTAACAAACATAATGTGAGGAGCTGAAAAGCGGAAATCTTAGCCCAGAAAACAGACCAAAGAAGCTATTTGTATGTAAACGAGCCACGCTGCTTTACGTGATACCTAGGTGGCTTGGTTCCTCGCTCAACACCAATAAGTTATAACGTTTCCCTCCTCTTTAGGCTCGCATCGTGACACGTAGATCATAACACATGATGAACTTTTCGATCTGAGTTTCAGAAGTTTATATATGACGGTCAAGGTGTGTCAATAAAGAGAGATCTAGTAACGAACTAACGAAGGCAGAAGGCACTTGACGGTAATTGTCAGAATGAGAATATAGTCCATTTCTAGCGCTGGTGCATCAAAACACAACGAGAAACATCACTCCAAGACGGGTGAACCGCATACATACTAGAGAAGTCGTAACTCATATCAGATAGATAACTAAAAAGTAGAAACATCTCTGACATTACCCTCAATAGTATGATCGTTCACTAGACCGTATTATACTATACTTATGGGTAAGCGGGTAATCTGATAACTAATGGCCTACATCTCCCCAACTTATACCCCAAAACGAGAATATATATAACCCTTCAATTTACATCTCCTACAACTAATGAAAGTAATTCGCAATACCTACTTAGGAGGCCAGTAAGCGTCAAGTAATAGGTAACATACCTTACATAGATAATCATGCAATAACCTTCACCGTAACAAGAGCAAAATCTGTCTCCGATCCTCCTCCCTTTCCCCCCTACTGCTTTTTTTTTTTTTTTGGTACCTTACCTTACCTAACCTTAACTACTCTCATATTCAACATTCACTATGTAATAACCACGTAAATAGTCGAGCGAAGCTTCTGAGAATCTTATTATCAAGCTCCCCCCCTCTCCTCTCCACCTTTAGACCAATCATCGTCACTTGTGCCAATTTAGGCTAAATACATACCTAAGCCCCGGCATGCGAAAAGTTTCAACTCAGACTATGACCCCCCTCCCGTTACCACACCCTAGTTGAAGAGTTCTAAAACTTACTTGGCCTGTCTGACTGCCCCCACCCCCCTGCCCTTCCCCTACTCGAACGACTTGACCTATGGTGATGGTGAGGAGGGGGTGGAAACGAAACGATTTTGTTACCCCACACTTCATAAGCCTACACGCGATTCTTCTCCCTTTGCCGGGGTACGCTATGCCGATCCGTGGGGAATCTTGGGGGCCGGGGGCGGGGGGAAGGGGTTAAGTAATTGGGGAAGAAGAGAGAGTCTAGATGTATACTACCTCTATACAGCTTGCTATACTTCGATCTAAAATTGTCTTTCATTTGTTTCTCTTCTAAGGGAGTGAACAGTTGAGGTTAGCGCCTGTATACGTATGTTACGTCACGCATATAGAAAATGTATAGTCATATATCTACATATCTAGGTGCTGTTGAGCTCAGTGTGCAAGTTTCCATGCTAGCTGCAATACCAGGTTTTTACCCTATATACTTTGGGGTTATATGCTCCCCCTAGTTCTGAGTACTGACGATACCAGCGGCTTTATAGCTCTTAGGTAGTTTTGGTACCCGCATACGTAACCTGGCCTGCCTTACCTAACCAGAAGATTTAGCTTGTTTCCCTGGTCCTGGATCTTTTAGTGTGAGATGAGGTGAGCCGTCCGTATGTACGTACGCATGTATATATGTACGTGCAGGCCTTTCACATTTATCCTCCACCCCGGTCCGGTCCGATATGAACGGGTCCTAGAAAGTTATCATCATTTCTGATTTGCCCTTCGTCCCCTCCTTCTACAAGGTAGGGGAGGGTCCTTTGGCGAGCGCTGGGTAGTTAGCTGGCTGACGTGCCGCCGTAACGGGTGAAGGAGAGGAGAAGAGGCGGCTTGCTTGCGTTGTGTAGCTTTTATGCTTGCTTTTCTATGTTGCTGCTAGTCAAGGGGGTAATACGTAAACACGCTCGTCCCATTTCGAAGGAATCTAGGCTATTACTGGTTTATATAACTCATTAGGTTGCTGGGATGGAAAGCTGGGGTGATCATCGTATTTATACTTGGCCTTTTCTCCTGCTGGTTATAGAAGGTAATATGATCAGATCATCGTGACAGGCCTTTCGGATTTTCGAGGTTGTAGGGCGTGATCTTCTTTCTTCATTTCTACTTATATTTATACTAATCTTTTTTTATATTTACACAATATTATACCACTTAGTTTCCGGCTCTAGCTGGTTTGACCAAGGGAAAAAGACTTCAAAATGGCCGCAGACACGGGAGCGGCCGTCTACGATGCGGCCCTGAAGCGCCGGCAGAATATGATGGGTGCGTCGGGCCCCATGGCGCTTGTGAAGAATTTCAAAGTGTTCCAGATCGCACTGTTCGCGTGCATCGGCGGAGTTCTGTACGGGTACAACCAGGGCATGTTCTCGGGACTTTTGGACATGCCGTCGTTCAAATCACGTAGGTACTCTCTCGCTAAGAAAGGAGTCAATACCTATCAATATTGATGACATGTGTTTCCTCTCCACAGACATGGGCGAATACGACCCGTTCGACGATACAGCTGATCAAACCAAAAAGGGATGGCTAACCGCGATCCTCGAACTGGGAGCTTGGATTGGGACCCTCCTGTCGGGCTTCATGGCCGAGGCTATCTCGCGCAAGTACGGTATCCTCGTCGCCGTCAGCGTCTTTTCTATCGGTGTCGTCATCCAGGCGACCGCGCAGTCAGGAGGGCATAACGTGATCCTCGCGGGACGTTTCGTGACGGGCATGGGCGTCGGATCTCTCGCGGCCATCGTGCCGATCTACAACTCGGAGGTGGCTCCGCCGGAAGTGCGTGGCGCGCTGGTGGCGCTGCAGCAGTTTGCCATCACTTTCGGCATCATGATTAGCTTCTGGATAGACTATGGAACCAACTACATCGGAGGCACGACACTGGGCACGCAGCGCGACGCCGCCTGGCTCGTGCCTATCTGCCTACAACTGTTCCCCGCGGTGGTGCTGTTTGCTGGGATGCTATTTATGCCGTTTTCACCGAGGTGGTTGGCGCACCACGGGCGCGAGGACGAAGCGCGCCGGGTGCTCGCGAGCTTGCGCGGACTGTCGGTTGATCATGAGCTCGTCGAACTTGAGTTCCTCGAGATCAAGGCGCAGTCGCAGTTCGAGAAGCGCACCGTCGCAGAGCACTTCCCGCACCTGCGCGAGCAGACGAACTGGAATACGTTCAAACTGCAATTCGTTGCTATCAAATCGTTATTCCAGACTAAGGCTATGTTCAAGCGTGTCATTGTCGCTACTGTGACGATGTTCTTTCAGCAGGTATGCGACCTTTCTCGTTGCGACCTGCAGGCGATAAGTTGGAGAAGATAGGGGCTGAATATTGACTGGGTTACTGACTTCATGTTAGTGGACGGGTATCAATGCGGTTTTATACTACGCACCTAGCATCTTCAAACAGCTCGGCATGAGTGGTAACACGACCCGGCTACTTGCGACAGGTGTTGTGGGCATCGTCATGTTCATATTTACGATACCGGCAGTCCTCTATATCGATCGCGTGGGTCGTAAGCCTGTCTTGGCTATCGGTGCCATCGGGATGGCCACTTGCCACATTATTATCGCGGTGATAGTAGCTAAGAATGCAAATCAATGGGCTGAGCAAGCTGCCTCGGGCTGGGCTGCTGTCGTAATGGTTTGGCTGTTCGTCATCCACTTCGGATACTCCTGGGGTCCTTGCTCCTGGATCATCATTGCCGAGATTTGGCCTCTTAGCTCACGGCCGTATGGTGTTACCCTGGGCGCCTCGAGTAATTGGATGAATAACTTCAGTAAGTATTTTTAAAGGGTCGTTCTTGGGGACTGATTGTGAATACATATATTAATCTCATTACATAGTCGTTGGACAAGTTACACCGGATCTACTGAATAAGATCGGCTATGGTACCTATATCCTGTTTGGTGTGCTCACATTCATCGGCGCCGGGTTCATCTGGTTCTTTGTAAGCCATATCGCCACGAACTCGCCAATCTTCGCTTTTCATATCATATGCGAGTTGTCTATCATGCTAATTCAGGCTATCATAGGTACCTGAAACAAAACGACTTACTCTCGAAGAAATGGTAAGGAGAAACCTGGGCTTTCGATACAAGATATTTGGCAGCACGGCTAACACAGTATTATAGGACGTGATCTTCGGCTCCGAAGGCACCGCCCAAGCTGACTTTGAGCGCATGGAGGAGATCAACCGTGAGATCGGGCTCACAGCTTTAATTCAAGGCCTAGGAGGTGGCGATAGCAACCAAGATGTTACTGAGAAGAAGCAAGTCGAGCTCAACGAGTAGAGTTGGGCCCTGGGAATCACGTTTGAGCTACTTATACATTCGAGTGGAGGGAGGATCGCCGTTAGGTGCGAAACGCATGAATCTACCATAAGAAAAATAACGAGCATGGTTTTGCAAATCACTGCATTAGCAGGGTTCAGTCTCCATCAAATTCATTAGGGTTGTCTATAATATTTTCCCTTGCAAACCAGCTTCCTTTTCTAGAGCAGTTATCAGAAGCCCTGATCTCAAACCTAACGCCATATACACACTTTAGCCAGATACCTAATCATCAACTCGGGACGTAACTACGCGGGGGGACGTCTATAGTACAATATGGGAAATTATCCCCCCCAGTGAATTCATTACAAATGCAACCCCTAAGCTCACTATCTAGAGAGCTTCTATAGCACGCATGAGAACATCGAGACTCTTCGAAGAAATTTCTGCGCTCTTCTCTTCATCAAGTATGGCGCCGATGTCACTCAGCAGACCTAAGGGGATATAACACCCTTCCTTTGCACGTTCTAAGCTGTCTTTAAGCTTGCTGGTATGCTCCCACTCCTTGGCTGCCACTTCAGCTCTCTCGATAACCCGGTTAGAAATACCGCACATAGCTGCGCAGTGCATACCAAAGCTACCTTCAGCTACACCGTCCTCAAGCTTGTATAGGAATGTGATGCGTCGCTGCTTGTCGTCAACCTGGATCTGCATTCGCTTCGCTCGGATCTCGGGGTGGTTCTCGAACTCGGCCGCGAGAGAATGATAGTGTGTCGCAAAGAAGCCAACACACCCAATGTGGGTAGCTACATGGTGAAGGACGGCCTGGGCGACAGCCACTCCATCGTAGCTCGAAGTTCCACGACCAAGCTCATCAAGAATGACCAAGGAACGAGGAGTGGCCTCGGATAAAATCTTCTTGGTCTCAGAAAGCTCGACGAAGAAGGTGGATTGCGCCGCGAATATATTGTCATTGGCCCCTAGACGGGACATGATGCGATCGCATGGAGTAAGGCGTGCCGACGTAGCAGGTACGTAGCAGCCAATCTGTGCCATAATCACAGCTATGCAAGACTGTAGAGGGTTAGCGCAAGACGTTTACAAAAGAAGTGGTCGAGCTAGACTTACCATCCGTAGAATCGTAGACTTTCCTGCAGCGTTGGCACCTGTCAGAAGACTGATCTTTGCCGAGCCGCCACCGAGTACGATGTCGTTAGGGATGAAATCATCAACTGTATTAAGCATACATGGATGTCGGAGTTCTTCGAACTCAACCACGCTGCGGTCCTCGTCAACGAAGACGGGGCGGCAGCTGGGTTGACCCAATGACGAGGAAGCCTTAGCAAGACTGACGAGGCAGTCAAGCTGAGCTATGATACGTATGGCCTGCAGCCAAGTATCATAATCGACGTCGAAGCGCTTGAAAAGGCGAAGGGCGACATCACGGACAAGCTGTGAGTGCGTCTCTTCCGCTTCCTGCAGTTGTCTTACGAGGCTCGTGAGGTCTTTGAAGTAGTAGCGCTTCACAGCACTGGTGGCCGACATTTGCTGCCAGTCTTTCGGAACCTTGACGGACTTGGGGACCTCGATTTGGTAAACTTCCTTTCCGACATCCGTAAATTTGAGGGACTTGTTCTTCAGCTCGGCCTTCTTCTGGTTGAGCAGTGCCTGGAGATCATCCTTGATCTCAACGATCCGATCATGACTCTGATCAAAATCTTCTTCAATACCGCGCTCAGGGATGAGCGTCTTTTCCTCCCGCGCCTTCTTGCGATCAAATGCAGACTTCCAGTACGATAGGGGCTCCTTGAGGTCCGGCATGGACGAAATGAGACGATCAACCAAACCATTGCCACCGCCGAAGGCATCGAGGAGGCTCATGGTGTATTCGATCTGCTCAAATCCTTCTAGGACCTTGACAAAGTCTTCCGGTCGACACGCGCCGGCGTGAACTCTGGAAATGAGGCGCTCAAGATCCGGCATTTTGGTCATCTGGGAAGAAAACTGCTCTCTCAGGCCCATGTCGGCATTGAGCATATCGACCGCGTCTAAACGTTCGTTGATCTTCTGGATATTACAAAGCGGATGGCATACCCATTGACGGAAGAGTCGCTTACCGAATGGCGTAACGCATCGGTTGAGCAGGGTAGACAATGTTCCCTCAGTTCCACCATCTACCGAGTTGGCAAAAATCTCGAGGTTGATGAGGGTCTGGCCATCCAAGATCAAAGTGCCATTCTTATGAATCGGATTATATAACGTGAAGTTGCCCTGAGACAACAGATTACGCTCGATCTTCAGCACACGCAAGTACTGGACCAGGGCACCCAGCGCTGACATAGCCAAGTCTTTATCCCTCACACTCTCTAAGACTTCAGGCCAGGCCTCTTCCTTGTCTTGATCCTCGGAAGCGAAGTAACCATTGCAACTGAGTTCCCGGCGCGTCAAATCGGCCTCCCAGAATTCAGAACCAGGCTTGAAATAATTCCAGAGAGTCGTCGGTGAGGTGTTGTTCTTGAGGATGCGAAGAGCCTTGGTGGAGATTCGTGACTTTTCTAACAGTAGCTCGCGGGGGCTTGTTTGAGCAACAAAAGTCTCAAACTTGGTTAAATCGACATCATCTTCGAACTCGGAGACGAAGAATTGGCCAGTGGCGGTATCCACAAAGGCTATACCAAAAGCTGGGTGATCATCCACGACCGACTCCTTGATGGCTACGCAATATGTTGCGGTGTCATCCTGCAACATGCTGCCATCTACCAGAGTACCGGCCGTCAAAATACACGCCAGCTCGCGGCGGATAATCTTGTCCTGTTTCTTGGCTTTGGCATCGTCACGTTCACGCATCTCCTTGCCTAGGGCGGTTTCCATCTGGTCAACACGGGCGACCTTGTAGCCCTTGGCGATAAATTGGTTCTGCCACATGCCTAGCGAACTCTCGGGAACTCCGACCATGCGCATGTTGACACGGTCGGTAAGCTTCAGATCGAATAGCTGGTGGCCAATGGTAGCATCGTTCTCGTAGAGTTCGTAGAACTTGCCCTTCTTGAAGAAGACGACAGTGTTCCAGAGTTTCTGTTTAATCTCCCAGTACTGCTTTTCAAAGGCCGAGAACTTTTCCCAGGCCATAGGCGGCACGTAGACAGTAGCCGGATCGTAGTCAGGATGTCCAGGGGGGTTCCGATTGATATCAGTAATCTTGGCCAGCCAGGGATATCGTTCCTCGGGCTCGCGCGTGTGTGCCTTGACCTTGGCTGAGGCAGATTTGGACGATGCCTTGGCTGGGGTCCGTAGCTTCACGGGCTCGACATTATCGGGGTCGTAACGCCACTTCTGAGCAGTAGATGTTTCGGGGATGTCCTCCAACATGATGTCGTCGTCGAGTAGATCTTCTTCCGGCTCTTCTTTACGGGCCGGTGGGGAGGCTTGCGATCGCTTCCGTGCGGGCTGGGGTTTGGAAGAACGCTTCCGCTTCTTGGATGGAGCGTCGGAGTCGTCAGACACAACAAAGTCCGCCATGTCCTCTGAGGGTAACGTTAGCATTCATTGGACAAGCAGCAGGGAAAACCAAGGTAGACATACCATCGTCATCCTCGACAACGGCATCATTGGCCTCCTCCTCATACGCGTCCTCGTCGTCCTCTTCAATAACCTTGGAACGCGTGCGGTTGCGACGTCGGGCCTGAGATGCCTTCATAGCAACAAAGACATCTTCATCGTCGTCATCGGAGGACTCGGCATAGTTAACGGTCTTCTTGACCTTACGGGTGGGACTACTATCCATGGTAGCTTTGGCGAGAGCGGTCTAGTGGAGATGGCACAACGACATTAGCTAGTGATAACGAATCAGAGGAAGGTAGGCAGTCTGGGTAAAGTAAAATGTATAGCCTACCTTGAGCGTGGCAGCAGAGTCGAGGTTCTCCTGCGAACTTGAAGGCTCTAGGGCATCGCTACTGGGAATAGGTGTGACAGTGGGGGGTTTCTTGTTGAGCTGGAGCGAGTTGGACTTGGTAGTCTCCTTCAGGCAGGGAGAGGAGGCAGATTGCTTGGACGACTTGGAAGCATTTTGGGATTGGGAAGCTTTGGAGAAGAAGCCCAGAATGCTCTGCTGCTTTCCGGTGGCCGAGGCAGCTGAAGGGGTTTTCTTTGTCGAAGAGGGCGTCTTCGCGGGCGTGCGAGTATCACCCATGGTAAGAAGAAAAATAATAATGATAATAAAATAATAGCACTTTATTGACAAAGTAAAACCAGAAGAGAAGAAAACAAATATATTTTCCCGAATTACGCCAACCCAACCGACGATAACGATGCAGAGGGAAGCAAATAATGAGGAGAAGTTCGGGATAGAATCAATTACACAATTGATAGTTTTTCTTCTTTTCTTTTCTTTTCTTGTCTTCTTTCTATAACACGAAATATAATAAACAAGAGATATATGTAGAGTCGAGTATGGTTAGATAGGTTAAGTCATAAATATAAAGTAAAGGTATGGGAAGAGAAGCAGACCGACAGAACCACGGACAGGGAAGACGCGATACATAAATTCAATATTAACTTTGAGCTTGGACACTTTGACACCCCGCGACTTCCAATTCCCATGTCCCGCGTCGCGCGTTCTCTCCTATCACCGTTTTTCAATTTAATTGATAAGATGCTAGGATACTACTAAACTGCCTGGGTACTCCGGTACATACCTAGGTACCTAAGGTATGTACTTACTACTCTAGGTTAGGCTGGCGCCATGACCCCTCCAACCATACAGCACGGTAAGGTGTAAGGTACATACGCGCATCTCACCGCTAGGTAATACCTGCATCAAGGGTCTCTATTAGGTAGTTAACCTACATAGTAGGTATGTACACTAAACCTAGCACTAACACACTATAGACATGAAGCCCCTATTCAGTATTCTATACTTACTTACTTACTTACTTACATAGCTTCACGTTACATCACCTTCTCATCAGGACCCCTATGCGCAGCCCGTGCATTCTCCAAGTCGTCGCTTTCTCCCGCCTGTGCCTCAATGACTTCCATGTCCCCAAGGTCCCATACCGTGTCCCGCAACAGGGTCTCTCTCGCCGGCGCAATCATGTTCAAGCCTGTGTATAGCACGACCGAGGTCACAAACCCGAACAGGAAGTTGATCGTATACAAGTTCGTGACACCCTCATTAATATGCACCACTCCCGCGCCACTGATACTGAGCGCGAGGCCGGGGAGCAGCGGCGCAACCGGCACCAGAAACGCGATGGCCGCGCGCCAGTTGCATCCCGCCGTGTAGCGGTACCGTCCGTCCGGATCGTACAAGCCGGGGATATCCACATGCCCCCTTTTGACAAGCCAGTAGTCTGCAGCCATAATCCCAGCCATAGGGCCGAGGAAGACGGCGTAGCCTCCGAGGAACGCGAGCAGCGTCTGCGCCGAACTTAGGATCTTCCACGGCACCAGGATCCATCCGCCGATCACCGCGGCGACCATGCACCCGCGCCGGATATTGATCCAGCGGGGGAACAGCACGGTCAGGTCGTTGGCCGCCGAAATGCTGTTGGCCGTGATGTTAGTGCCCACCTGGGCTACGTACCATGCCAGTGCTGCAAAGAACGCCGCGCAACGACCCCCCGACCCGTAGTCCAGCCAGAGGGCCACGATGTCCAGCGGGTTCCAGAGGTACTCGCCGCTGTAGATCTTGGACGCCGATGTAGTCACGATCCCGATGACGCCGCACGCCGTGAAGATGAGCGGCATCGCCGGGAGTTGCGCCCATTGCCCCCTGGCCGTCCTGGCATACCGCGTGAAGTCGGGGATGTTCACCGCCAACGTGCTCCAGGTCCCCGTGACACTCGACATGCAAGATAACCACAGCCAGACATACTGCGGACCACTGACTGTCGCGCGGAGAGCGAATATGTCGCCCCCGCCGCCAGCCTGCCGAATAGACCAGCCCATGATAGCAATAGCTGCGACAGGTGCTGCTGTCAGTTTGGCCCAGAAGAGGGGCCGCAGTTTGGTCGGGTGGATTAGGAGCAACGGCAATTGGATGATCCAAAACAGGAAAAACGATATCATGCCTTGCGTCGTGATGCCGGCAGACGCCGGTAGTTGGTTCGGGATGGTGTTGTAGGACGGGGCCCATGCTCGGAGCATAATGGTGATGCACTGGGAGCCGTTCACGCTCTACCGCACATGAGCTACCAGTCAGCCTTGTGCCCTTGTGGTATTCTGATCAGACCTGCCCTTTCTTACCTGGATGCCGAGCCAGAACATAGCGAGGATGGCCCGGCTGACGATGCAGAAGTAGCGTAGATAGTATCCGAAGCTACTCGTAACAATCATAGAGAAGGGTACGTGGAGCTTCGCACCGATGGCCCCGTTGAGCACTAGTGGCACCGCCACGCAAAAGTTGCCGACGATCATGATCGGGATCGCTTCTCTCCAGCTAAGGCCCACGGCTAATACCGCAGAGGCCGTCTGCCATGTAGTTAGGTTGATGGTGTCGGTCGCCCAGTAGGCTAAGATGCTCCAGACGCTCCACGTTTGGTCCTCAATGGGGGTTGGGTCTGTCTCGCACTTTTTCGTCAGTTCTCACTTGCTTAGAAGATGGTGAGAAGCACGGCACAAGTACGGCGCATACCCATATCGCGATTCGTCCAGACATGTGCCGGAGCAAGCGCCCCGGCCTGCCTCGGCAGCTCCCACGCGTGAAGCGAGACGAGCTTCCGTCTGACATCCGTAGATGACGGTATCTTCATTTTCAGAATAATCCTAAGTCCCAGCCTATGCGGAGTTGATGGGTGTGATTAGGAGAGTGAACGATAGCGCGCAAAATGTAGTCCACGATTACCAGAGACAGCACAAAAGCCCCATCTTATAGGATGACTGGCTTGCCATCAGCAGCAAGCTCCCTCTTATATAGCATATCTATCTAATCTTAGACATAGTTATCTCGTGACTGCAAGACCGCTAACGATCTCGCTAATGTAACTATACAGCTGCAGGCAGTAGCACATAATCTCAAATCTGTTTAATGTCTACCGGGTTAGCCTAGTAACTCTAATGATAACGAGAGATATCGATGAGCTGAGCTGCAGGGGGCCGCGATACAAAGTGGCGACGGGAACCCCAATCAGAGACATTGCCAATTCTTCACCTCCCTAACCTGCAGGAAACGAAGAAACCAGGGTTGTGGCGCCGCCGGTCCGCCCCGAGTCCAATGGGAAGAGTCGTTCTTATCAAGTCTCAGAGTCTGAGAGTCAATCGTCGTCATCCTGGGGTCTATCGATCCAATGTTGTGCTTTTTCATATGAATCTTTATGCCTATGATGTATGAATATTGCCTACAAATAGCACAACGTAGCAAGCAAAGTAGTTGCTATAATGAGTTTTGGGTTTTACAATATCTGGCAGGCAATAAACATCTCGATACACACAGCTTTGTAACTTAATGTTTTACTAAAAGGGGAGAGGGGTATAAACCTCAATCAATAATGTCAGTTGCGCGTAAGATGTGAAAACCACATTTTTCTTCTTACATACATACAAGTGCGCTGATCTTCATCCTATTTCAGCTTAGAGGATAGGGCGTTATCTTCCTCCTAGGTATTCTGACGGTATATAAGTCAACGCTTATAGTCTTGTTCCAAATACTTACCCAACCTTATGTGCTTTTATAGTCCAACATCACATTTTAGTTATTTTTATTATAAAATACCTTTAAGTCTTAAGCAACGAGCCGTACGACTGCACATACAAGTCACAATTGATATTGATAATAGTGTAGGCAATTCATAACTAGGTATCAAACCATGGGGGGGGGGGGGGGGGGGGGGGGGGGGGGGGGGGGGGGGGGGGGGCTGGGGTGCGGGGGGGGGGGGGGGGGGGGGGGGGGGGGGAGGC
>MU394141.1:83871-141050 GCA_022578605.1 Camillea tinctor
CCAACTCGCCTTCGGACTCCACAAAAAATACCAATTTTATTTTTTTAATTTTGTCGCCATTTCATAACATTTTAACAAACAATGGCCCCCCCCCCCCCCCCCCCCAGAACACAATAAGAGTGTCGCAATATCGACGAAATGGCACTATGAGGATCAGAGGTGAGTAGAGTCATATTTACTATCGCACACATTTTAGTCATCGTCATATGCCTCCCGTTCATATTGTTATGTCGCGTGTGGGGCTAGTTACATTTAGTAAGGATGTTATATTCACATACTATTGGACGCGGACGATGTGACCAGCTAGTCAGTTCATAGAGAAACTGCTACTATTGTAGCTTATTTCTGGCGGGCCAAGGCCTCCAGACCGTCCTGCTTCTCACAGAAGATGTTTATAGCCTGGATGATCTTCCCCTCCGCCTTGCCGCCGAGACTCAGCGTGAACGCAAGCCGCCACTTACTCTCCTCCTCCAGGATACTTTCGTAGCTGCCAAACTTTTCCTCCGCCCCATCACTGAACACCGACCCTGTGTCCCCTTCCCAGGGGTTCGCTGGCGTCTCGGCGAGCTTTGTTAGCAGGGGCGGAGATACGGTGATATGGTGGGCACCAGCGAGCTTCATGACCTCCTGGATCGAGGTCAAGCTCGCGGGCAGCACCTGTGTCTTGCTCTTGATTTGCTCGTAGTATCGTTGCGCAGAGCCGCAGAAGTTAAAGGCCTTGTTCTCATCGACGTAACTGTATTCGAGAGTAAGTGTATGTGCAGACTGCTACTGGGTCCGCCCCGCGTATCGGAGTATAGAGTTAATACCTGGAATCAAAGTGTACGCGAAGCTCGTTGATATACGGCGCAATGTAGGTGCAACCCACATGAGCTGCTAATACTGCCTGGACCAAAAATGAGTAGCAACTCCAGAGATTAACACGAAGCCATTGAATGTAAACTTTTAGCGAAATTATATCTCCCGAATAATGCGTATATGCTACTTAGCTTAAAGGTAGAGTAGTCTCATAGGCAATATCATTACTCTAAGTTCAAGTATGATCAAATAAAATCACGAAATAGGGGAAAACACTATTGCCCTCTGGATCACACAAAATTGGGCCTGGCTGGAAGAAATTTATGCTCACCTGTTCCATGCAGAACATTGTCGTGGCGAGTGTAGAAACTCCCTGTTTCTCCAGCTCACGGCATGCCTGTAAGCCTTCCCAGGTCGATGGTATCTTGATACAGACCCTTTTAGTATCATAGCTAGGGTCTAGATCTTTATATATGGCCACGATTCCTATATCGCAGAGAAATAATAAGCTAGAGCCCACAAAGACGGTAAGATGATGGGAAATCTCGTACGCTGCGCATTCTCTATGGTCTTTTGCTTGTTGTATGAGTATTTCGGATTAGTCTGGATATGCGAATACCCCGTCAGGTAGGGGACGATGCGAAGCGCCAATTTGACCATCATGGTCTCAACTGCCAACTCAGCAGGGTCCACGCCTGAATATTGTGACGCTTTCAATGCAGCATAGTCGATAGATTCCTTGATCACCTTCGCATGAATAGGACTTCCGTCTGCATCGACTCGCACTAATTCATGATATGCGATAGCCTTTCATTGAAAGTCAACATGACAACTCCTGCGTTACTGATCATGTTGGCAGGATATGAAAGGCTCACTTGGTTCGATGTGCAGTCCACGAATGGACCTAGCTTCTGGGGGACTATATATGTGACATCAGCCTCGCTCTATATCATTTCAACTGGGAACTGGTGTTGTGATATATCGAGTGAACACGCACCATCAACCGTGAAAGTATCGCAGTCTACTGCACTCTTTGAACGTAACACATCTAACAACGTTTGCGTTTCGGTCGCTCCCATAGTCATGGTGCTGATACGTCTGTACTTTACACGATATACTACTCGGATAGAATTTCCCTGGTTTCCACACTCTTGTCTTGAAGATATCGAGAAGCGGGGAAGCGTCCTGGTAAGACGGTTCTTTTTTATAGCAACGTAGGGGATGTGGCAAATGCGGTGGCCGGGGGCCGGAATTCAATTTAAACCCATTATATTATAATGTCCTCTCTTAACCTTCTCATGTGGGCTATCATAATACCTTTGCGACTTCGGACGAGGTGGGGTGAGCTTTTGTGGGATAGCTGAGGTTTCCCCAGCTTTAGCATCGTGCACCGTCGTTCAGATTGGCTACTTCGTGAACTTTTCCACCGAGCGAAATATGGGGGTTAAGCGCCGTTGCATCTACGATATCTATTACTGGCTGATGCTTATGATAAAAAATTACCGCCTGAGCTGCCGGTATGTCGTGGTACCTAGACAACCTCCACATACTGTACAGAATACACGACATGATTTCTCGTGGTAATATTCAAGCTACGGTCCTCTTTTAGCATAGTTAATTCAGCTGTCGTTAGCTTCATTGCTTTTGTGACCAGAAGCGATTCATTTAATTCCCAGTTGCACTTGGAGCCATTCCCTTGGAATGTTGTGCCTGAATTATTTGAGACATCTGGATAAGTCTGAATCCGGTTGTCTCACAGAAGTTACTATGGGAACAAATCCGGCTCTAAAAGTAGCGATCTTCTAAAACTACCCAGTAGATATCCTGTCGCACTGCCGCCCTTCTAGTAGCAATTCCAAGTCATTAACTAAGCGTGTTAGACACGAGAACAGACTAAACCATATTTCTCTTTTTCTCTCAAGCCACAACAGCATTACGGACAGTATGGACGAGCCGCAAGCGGATAGAGGTCCGAAAACAGCGTATGGTGCTCTTTACTTTTCTATACAGGCTCACGAAACGCTAGTAGAAGAGGTCCATTTGTATGGGCTTTGTCAAAGAGATGGAATGGGATAGATACTTGATGCATTGTTTTCGTGTCCTGAGGTTTGCTAGCAACATCTTTAATGTCCTCTAGAAAGATACATTAGATATGACTTTCAGCATCTGTTCTTTGTTCATCTTATTTCGATTTCTCTTTTCTCTTCTCTTCACCTCGTCGCCTGTCACACCAAAGGGTTATTCTCCTAAGACTGCCTAGGAAATGCATCCGTTGTTCCCATAGAGCATTGTCAGAAGTTGCAAAGCGCCAGCGTGGATGGGGATTTGCGACGGCTAGATACAATACCACCCTTTGCCCCTTGAAAACATTGCGTTTAAATTCACTATACCTATCAAAAACAAAAGGCGCATAAAAAGGCATCACGCAGACCATTTTCGGTGAAACCTCAACAAAAGCACTTTGAAGCCGTTGGAATAATTATGCTGGCTGCGAATTCCGCGGCCCCTCCATCCGCGCCTCAGCCGGCCCAGCCGCAGGTCTCACACTCTCAAGACTTTGATGGCTTTAAGGACAAAAGGCCTTATTCATACCGGGTGAATCCGTTCGTAGGACCAAGGGATAAGGACTTCTTGGAAGTAGAAGCATACTTCACAACTCTCTTGCGAAGAACCAAGCTCAGTCTCCGGGAGATTCTTGAGACTCATTTCGATCCTCATGAGATTGCACTCTTCATACCTGCCACCAACCCCCCTAAGATGGTGGATTGGCAAAAGGAAAATAGCCGCAGGTTTCGTCATCTCCTAAAGACGCGCTTCGCCGGTTGTGCGCCTACTCTCCAATTCAAGATGGCATTTCTCTACTTTGGCCTACCAGTTGCACCTATACGACCAGGAACGGGAGATGTTCCTACATCGTTTGAGGAACAAATGAAGGATGGACCGACCATCTTCAACCTAGACCCATTAGAATTCTTGGATAAATACACCGATCGGGTGTATGGAGTGTCTACCATGGGTCTGCGTGGTGGCGGTGGTGACGACGACAATAATAACAGCGATCCCGTCGAAGTTGAACAGCCCAAAACAATGGTCCCAAATAGTCAAGTGCCACCACCACCTATCGGTGGGCGGATCTACGGTTATCAGGGCATGCTGTACGCCAAAACAATGAGATACGATGTATTTGTAGCCACGACGGACCAGCTTCTCAGTCAACAACAAAAGTATGACTATGAAGTACGTATAACAGTATTTGATGAGACGGGGGACTATATCACCCCCCTAGATCACGCAAGTGGTACAATTAAGCACTTTAACCAGGCCGGCAACCTTCCTCCATCAAACGATCCCATATATGCTTTGCTACGAAAATGGTTTCCCGCTGGAGAACCTAAGACCATTGCCCTCTTCGTTCAGTTCATCAATGAGAGCAACCCGCCAATATTTACCCCGGGAATTGATAACCCCTACGTTGTACGCCTTTGGGACGAGAAGAAGAGCTCCATGGCTTACATGAGGGTGCCTAAAAATCTTTCCACCAGAAATTTCCAGTCAAACCAGTACCAGCAGGATTACCTCCGCGCCATGAAGGTTATGTATAAAAAGTTTCCTCATTCGTTTACCCGGCCTGGGAATAATGAGAACGGAGTGTTAGGAGTATCCTTTGGATTTCTTCCACCACCAGCTGGTATATGGACTGATATGGGTAAAGACCAGGCCCAACCTGGTAAAATAGCCGCATTGTATTTGAATCTGGAGCCCGTTAACGAAGATATTGTGCCTGTCATGGTCCCGGGGTTTTACAAGAACGAAACTAAGCCAGCTAACATACCGGGAAGTTCCAAATATCCAATATGGAAAAAGGAGCTCAAGATCAACGGCACGAACGCTGATTCCGCCGGTCTCGACAAGTTGGTTCGCGACGTTAAGGACACTAATAATGGGCTTGGGCAAATCCACGGTTTTAGAGGCATTGAGGTGTGGTTTCCAGGGGAAAACTTTTTAAACCCTCGCAGAATACCTGGTTATATCGAGTTGACCCAGGGCGAACCCAATGCAGCCTCCCTTGCTGAATGGAGGTCGATCATATTGTCGTGGAGAGGTGAGCAAGCATATAAAGCGAGTAGGGGATTCTGTATTGTGGCTCGACCTGTATTCACAGAGTATCGTGTACATTCTGCTTCGGGAGCAGAGAAGTTCAATGGAGAATTCGGACTACCCGACCTAGCTGAATTCAAGAAGCTCGTTAGGGAAAAGTTATTCCCCAATTACGATCCTAAAAATAAGACTCAGGTCCTACATGTGGTCCAGTCCACATGGCCGGATGCTACCTTACCAGAATTCTCCATTAGGCACGATACTAGCCAGGATGAATGGGATTTGATAGTGCGAAATATCACTCAACCTGATATCACCGTCTCTGTTAACAAATGGGACAATGAATGGAGTAAGGAGCCCTTTTCTTGATTCCCACACCTCGCAGGAACATTAGCTAACCAAGGTACGTATTGTAGACGTTCCCCAGGAGGAAATATGGGGTCCTCGATACGACACGGCAAACATGAAAGAGCTTTCTACTTTTACACCAAGCAAGCCGAAGTATGACAGCAAGCTGTTAGATTCCCTTTTCAAAAATTCCGAAAATACATCGGAGGCGGCGGGACGAGACGCGACTCTGCGCCAACGCTACTTCTGGAACGCTCCATCTATATTCACCAATCCGACGAAGCCGTCGATGCCGCTGAACGGTCCACCGCTAGAATCCATCATCCGCACGGGGCCGAACGTGCCGGGAGTTTCGATCGGCATGATGACGCCGACAGAGATGGCACGGTTGCAGCTCGAGGTGCACTCGCTGCGGAACCAGATGCTCGACCGGACACGCGAGTGCCCGTACTTAGATTGCAAGCGGTACTTCCGGTTCGATGATGGCGTGGGGCTAGACCGGCACATAAAGGAGGACCACAAAATCCTGCAGTGTTTCCTCTGCACCAAGAAGACGACCATGTTGCAAATGTACAACACGGCAGGCATTAAGAAGCATTTCGTGGAAACTCACCTCGACGAGCTCAAGAAAATGTTCAGTACCAGCGGTTCGACACCACAACCGGCCCCTACCAAAGCCACGCCACCACTGAACATCATGCAACAGTCCACGGATAATTTCTGCGAGCGTTGTGGCCGTAACCATAAGATGCTCAACGCCCCAGCCGACAAGTTCCACCATGCGACAACCTGTAACCTACACGAGGAGGGCAAATGGGTTCCTAAGACGCCGTACTGTCGTGATTGCGGGCGTGTGCTCGTGAGGGTAGCAGACTCAAAAGGCGTCCTCACCTCAGTCTTTGAGCCTTGTGTCTGCGGTAATGGGCCGCAGAAGCCAGTCCCTGGGAAGCCAAGGTTCTGTAGCATCTGTGGCTTTGAGTTCGATGACATTGCGGACCCGACGTACCGCGAGAAGCATTGCGCATACTGCAAGCCTCCCGGCGGGCATGAGAAGGACTACTGCCCGTACTGCAGCATTGGTCTCGGTGGGTTAGACAAGGACGAACGCCGACGGCATGAGCAGAACTGCGAGAAGCGGCCTCCAACGCCTCCCTCGACCAAGATAGTTGAAAATGACAGCAAGAGCAAGGCTAAGAAGTCCAGCAACCCGCAAACAGCACCACAGAGCTCCCAGCCTAGTACTCCTAAAAACCCTACGTCGCCAAGCGACAACGGCGGAAAATGTAAGTTCTTCGAGCACTGCGGCGCCATCGTCTCTCAGATGACGCCAGGGCAGTATATTGCGCATTTGCAGTGCCACAAGCACCACGGGGATATTCCCACGGAAGAAGAGCCAGACGACGGTATTCCCGCGGAGGAAAAGTCCGACGGCGGTACGTCTGAATGGGATATCGAGCCGGCAGGTCCCCCGTCCCCAGGTCCTTCGTCCCTTATAGTAGAGCTAGCATCGGAGAAATCAAAGTCGACGAAGATAGATGATAAAACAAAGGCCAGCAAGAAAAAGCAAACAACACCCTCAAAGGTGGCTTATAGCAAGGCGCCTGCATATAACCCTACCAAGACAGGTCAAGGTAAAGACCTAGGTAAAGGAAAAAGTCAAGGCAAAGGTATAGGCAAAAGTAAAGGCAAAAGTAAAGGCAAAAGTAAAGGGAAACAGAAAAGCAAAGGGGGCCTGAAGAAAAAGCCGAGCTTGTGGACATTGGCAGCACAACAAGCGTTTGCGTCAGGACTGGCAAAACCACATCCCTCGGCCAAAGGATGGGAAGGCAACCCCGACCTCACCCCTTCGACGAACAACTCGGACAGCTTCTGGGCCATGGATTACGTGCCTCCTAGCAAGCCACCGTCGTCACCATCGGGCTCTCAGGCCGGCTCGCCCAGCGGCTCATTGTGGGAGATCGGTAGCGCCGACTTCCCTGACCCTGCCAGCCCTGTGGTGGGTGCGAACGCGTTTCGCGCCGAGGCCACCCCTTACCCCCTCCTGTTCGACACTCACCACTCTGCTCCGAACACCCCCACTACGACCACCATGGATTTGACCATTGCCACAACCGCTAGCATCAGCGACAACGAACACGGCAATAGCGGAGATGCTATACGCAAGCGCAAGCGCGCACTCGGGCTCTGGGAAGGCCCTGCCCTCCTCGCGAATCCCACGCTCGACCGCCCCTCGGAGAAGGTAGTGACTCTGATCGCAGACCCGCTCTCTCCGCCACCGTCTAAGAAGCGCGTGGTAGAGAAGCAGAGGGCGGTTTCTGTGCCCGTAACCGAGACTGCAGCCGCGACGCCGGCTACTACTACTACTAAAACAATAACTACCACTGAGATAGTAGAGGTAGTAAAAGAAGAAGAAGGAGAAGGAGACGAGAAGGTAGAGGAGCAGGAAGAGGAGGTGAAGATGTCGACGGCAACACCGGGTCGTCAGGGTAGGAAGCCGAGGAACGCCTCCAGACCGCAGACCCTAAGTACTGGGAGGATGACGCGGAGTAGAGCGTCTAGGCTTGAGGAGGAGGACGAGGAGAAGAAAGAGGAGGGAGGTACTGAGGTGAGCGGGGAGTTGTAGGAGTAAATGGGATGGGAGGTGTCGAACAAGAATCCAAAGAAGAAAAAATTGAAGGAAAACCAACAAAACACACACGAGCTCTCTCCGACCTTTTTCCTTTTCCGTCTTTTTCTCTCCCAAGGATACATAACGGCGTATTTCACGTATGTTTATTCATTGCAAGGTAGATAATAGGTGGAATGTGTGGGAAAGCATAGAAGGTCGCTGTACATCTAGGAAGAATAGTTGAATGGACGAACAAGATCGGTTTACACAGGTGGGAGGAAAGCATATTGTGAGAGGAAGCGGGAAAGGAGAAATGAACAGGGACAGCGTACGAAGCAGGTTCAAGGAACGGAGACAAGGGGTAATTTATTCCAATCACTACAGGTAGTCGTTTCATTTGTTCTCTTAGCTTTTTGTAAACATCTGGGATATTTTGTATTATCCCCTAGTTAAAGTAATCATTTCTTTACCCACTTCATAGCCACCTCATAGCATGAATCTTCCAAAGTGACTAGGTCGCGGTAAGTAGCATATTACCCACTAGTCGATCCATACCACATATATATTGTGATGAAGGTGGACTTATTGCCGTATTGTCGTATTGTCGTTGCTACCCCATCTTCCCGGACCACACTTCATAGCGCATATATGTCAGGTCACGGTACAGTATAATCACCGGGTGTACGTTTTCTTCAGCAATTTCATTGTAAGAGACATACGCATCAAAGACAAGCTTAAATGTCAATTCATTGCTCTGCGTTAACGTGACCAAGGCGCCAGCATCCCATCTAGCCCAAAGGTGCCGGCCGACTCTTGACATGGTATCATATTCTGGAAAGATAAGAAATATCCCATAAGCCAACCTTCCCCGAGCTTCCTAATCCCCTCCGCCAACACGCGGCCCCTGCCTTTTCTGCCATCTGAAGAAGTAAAGGTCTGCTCTGAATCCCGCTGAGCATGAGAATTACTCAATGAAAAAACCATAGTTCTGAGTTAGAACTTATTAACAAGCCCCCCGCCCCCCTCCCCCTTATTATTATTTTTTACATGAGGTTACGCATGCGCCGGGGGGCAGCGCCTAGCCAGCACTCTGACATTATCCACAAGACCGTCAACCAGCTCCGTAAATTTATTGGGCTCTCCTTCGATCAGCAGTCGCCCGTGTTCTGTTACTGCGCTGGAGTCCAACTCAATCTCTAGCTCGTGTTCCTTCGAAGCTCCTCCATGGGGTTGCGGTCCCTGAGTGACCTGCGTCAGGTCGATCTGATAGAAACCGTGCTTGTAACTGAGGCGATCCTTAACACGATCAGGCATGCGATCTCGGTTCGGCATTTGATTACGCTCGATTTCCTCCGCCGGGCCGTCCCATTCCCATTCCAAGTTTATACTAATACGACAATCCAGAAGCATGTGCGGGAGATGTAAGTGGAAGTCGGCAACCCGCGCTTTGACGATCTTGGCTAGCACAGCTCCTGTTTTCTGATCATATGAAACCCGCGCCTTGACGGGCAAGTTCGGCTGTAGGAGACTGGAGACACAGACCGGTAGCCTTTGACGCATCTGGTTTGGGAGTTCAAAGAAGCGATCAATCTCTCGGCGATGAACGTATTGGACCGGTACGCGCGACGCAGCATTTGGATTACGATGGTGTGAGGCCTTGACCTGTTCGTTCAGGTATTCGTTGAACAGTCTGTGTTGATTCTGCCATCATAGTTTGATTAGTGATTAGTTAGTGTTACGGGCATAAGCCGAGACTCACCTCAGTCATGGAGCTCCGGAAAGCAACCCTGGCTTCATCACCTAACACACACTCCCCCGCCCGAATAGGTAGATAGAGTCGGTCATTAGTGCTCTTGTCAATGATCGTACCAAGCTTGGCTTCGATCTCGAATTGCACACCACGTGCTTGGATCTCGCTCATGTGTGGGCTGTTCAAGACATTCATAACGAGAAAATCCGCGACAGAACGCGAGACGACATCCAAAGGCTTCGAATTCTCGATACTAGGTTCCCACGGGAAGGTACGTCCATCGGACATGGAACCATCTTTGGCAGCGGTATGATTCGGTTCTTCAGCTTTGGTGTTGGTCACTGATCGGGCTGTCTCAGGCGATGTATGACGAGATACATGCTCCGACCTAACGCTTGAAGCCGTGTCATGGAGTTGGTTGCCGTTGACGGGACCAGTTGCGCTCGGTACAGGCGCGTGTTGCCTGAGAGTAAAGTTGCGGCTTGCCTTGAGCGGGCCTTTCTTGCCACTTTGTGCCCAGGTCGGGGGTGCGCTGCGCCGAACGCGCTTTCGCCGGTGCAAAATGGGCGAGGGGGTTGATTGTGCGGCCATGGCCTGGGATGCGGGAGTGTGATTGCCGTTTAACTTGGGCGGAGGAGGTGGCTGGCGGTGGTTCTCTAGTTCGTCCGGACGAAGGTCCCGATCATCTAATTTTCGTTTTACGGCGGGTACATCCCGATGCTGGTGTTGGTGTTGCGGATCCATGTTGGAAATGGAATTGACTGGAACCTGCGCGAGAGGTTGAGAAGAGTGGGGATCGAGCTCACCGCCGATAGACGGGGGGCGCGGCTGACCCGTGCTAAGAGGAAGACTGGGTACGCGTGTTTTTGGTGAGACACTCATACTCCTCTCACGCTCGCTCCGCGACTGCTGCGACTGCTGAGAATGCTGCGAATGTTGAGACTGCGACCTACGATGCGTTTCGGCAGCAGCAACTATATTTGCATCATAAGCACTATGGCTTCCCGTAGACATGCGCGTGGTAGAGGCCGAAGGAGGAGGCGGAGGTGAAGATTGTATAGGTTTGGGAGGAGGGTAGGTAGCGGCAGAAGAAAGTCTGTGTTGGAACGGACTCGGTGGTTGTGGGAAACTTGTAGCCGGAGATTGCCGGGGAAGGCCTGGCATGGGAGGGCCGAGGGGAGTAGGGGGTTGTGAAGGTTGGTGTTGGTGGTGCTGGAGTTGGTGTGTCACTGCAACGGGGCTGCCCTGGGCGTATGAAGGCCCGTACGGCGGATGTTGATTTTGTTGTTGACTGTGTGCCGACGTGGGCGTAGGCGTGGATTGCATGGAAAGTGTTCTTTGATGCAGGTATTGATGGCTGCCGCCGGGCGTGCCAACCGGCGGTGTTTGCGGCAATGATTGTTGTTGTTGCTGCTGACTTTGCATATACGAGACGGCATTAGCTGGAGGTACCGCCTGCTGTTGTGGACCGTAGCTGTCCCGCGAGTAGGCCGATGAAGATCCGTACTGATGTCGTTGGACAGGACTTGCCGGTTGAGGTTGTTGTTGCTGCTGCTGCTGCGGCGTCGGGAATGGATAACCTCCACTAGCGGCGCTCACGGAAGAAGTAGGCGTCTGCCGGAAAGGCGATGGTCCGGATAATGAGGCGCTTCCTGGGGATCGTAGGTCGTGAGGAGTTGGGGGTTGCAGCGGAGGGACCAGCGGTCTACCAGGAAATGCGTTGGCTGGTGGGTGATAACTAGTGGGAGATGCGTAGGGGCCGGTAGAGGAAGAAGGATATTCGTGGGGCTGAGCGACAGGAGAAGCGTGTGTCGAATGGCTGTAGTCTCTAAACGAGTGAGGCGGCGGGCCGGACTGGATCGGTGTCGCTGGCGTAGCAGAGTTAGGAGTGACAGGTTGTGTAGAAGCTGAAAGTGGTGGTGGTTGTGGAGGTGGGTGTTGGTGCGCTGGTGGTTTAGATGAATTTGCGCCGCCGCGATCTCTCCCTCCTGCTGGTGCTGTTCCTGTTCCTGTTCCTGTTCCTGTTCCTGTTCCTGTTCCTGCTCCTCCTCCTCCATCGGTGTTCAACATAGCGCGTAGATCCATAGTTGCGACACAAACCTTGCTCGCAAGCTAGGGTTGCTGACCGACTCAGACCAACTCAACTCGGGGTGTCTTCTCTCTTCTCGCGCGCACTGTCATATGTCGTTGGCATACTTTATCATGCTCTTTTTCTCTCTTCCACGCTCGGTAGTCTGTCCTGTTCACGTCATTGATACATAAAATTACAAGAACAGCAGCCCTTCAATCCATAGCGCGAGCTCGAAAGTCGGTTATTGCGGTGGTTAAATTGATTCAATGCCTGTTTATTCCGTTTGTTGTCTAGGCTGACATCCACGAGAACGACAGCGCGAGATATCTGCAAACGGATACGATGAATAAAAAATTGTAGTTCGTTGTCGGGTTTTGTCTGATTTTATACTATTATAATAATAATTATTTTTTGAGCCACTCTAGTCAACTCGTCATCCTCCACAATGGCTAGTCTGTTGTGGCTTTGTCCTTGCAAGATAGGAACTTAGAAGAAACTGAGGGTCGAGAGGATCGGGAAGCGAGACGGGACTGGGCAAAAAAGGTGGACAACCACTAGAAGCACGCGTTGATCTCGGCGACGAAGGAGGGGAGAGAAGAGGGGGGAAACTAATAACAATGCGAAATTGTTAGGCTCGGAAATAGTATTTGCACTTTCGAAGGGTATTGAGTTGGATGTAGAGTCAGATAGGGACGTGGTCGAGAATGAGAAAGAGAGTGAGAATGAGTAAGAAAGTGGCAGCGCGGACAAAAAGCACGGTTGGTTACTTGGCTTTGGCCGACGTGCAAGTCCATAAAAAAAATATTATTCAGGGATGAAATGCGAAGAGAGAGAAAAAAAAATGGCGTGGATGAAGAAAGGGAAAAAAAAAAGGTTTAAGTCAACCTTCCCCGGCTCTTATCAACCTTCCCTAGTTCCTAGTTTCATTGTACCTTCCATGCTATACTACCACTCACTACCTTATTGCTTCTAGTGTAGTGTAGGTACATATTATAGTGGTTACTCGGTACACAGGTACGGAGTACTTGGACTTGTCTTTCCCTCCTTGTCTATAACAAACATCAACTAAATTTTACATATTGAACTGCTAGCGCTAAGCATGAACCTAGAGCTAGAAGTACCTGCATTGGGCGTAGTTCGGCAGAGAGATGTATTGAATTTTACATACTTAACCTAACTACCTCAATAAATCTGCACCTAACTTACCTTAGGTACCTACCTACCTACCTACCTACCTACCTACCTACTAGGCAGCTAGGTAGGAATGTACTTATATAGTGTAGGGTATGTACACATATATATAACCTGATGGATGGGTGAATTGGTGTGTAGCTATATTCCGAGGAAAATATGAATTTGGAAAATGGGCGTAGAACACCGCATTCAGAACACCAGATCCAGATCTAGATCATCGGCCTTCAATAACAGTCGAACCAGAGTAAGAGACAAAAGACAGAAATGACCTAGAGAATAAAGAGAAACCCTACTAGGTTAGATCAGAAAATAACGAATAGAGAGACGCGCTTCAAGTCTTTTTGTTTATTAATAGGTGCTTAAAGAGAGACATTGATGACTTACATAATAGTAGATACCAGTAACTTGAAGTTAGATGGTTTAATATGTTTGATCAACCAATTGGGTATCATGATTTCTTTTTCTGACTTAGTTTTGGTCTCGCTCATCTTTCGCAAACATCAATGATGCAAAGATACTGAGAAAATATAAGAGAAGAAGATGCTGCATCCAAGTCCAGCTCAAAAGAGGTTGGCGAAGTAGATATGTAGATAGGTAGGCAACATGGTGCTATGACAATCGGAGATGACGTCTTAACGTCTTGTATTGACATATATTGATGAATGGCAATGAAGACTGTAAATCGAAAACCGTACTAAGGGATACCTACTAGTGTAGAGTAGGTATACTCCGTAGGTCTGTCGGCCTCTAAATTAGGTACTGTCAATGTAGGTAGGTAACCTAGTGTAAACTAATTTGCAGATAATATCTTAGTATAAGGTAGTAGGTCAGGATTTTTTCAATACTTAAAAGAGGACTTACCTTTAAAGTTATATTATGCCTGAGTGCCTAGCCCAGTGGAACATCGTGTTAGTATTGAAGATATAAGGGTTACTTTGGCATGTATGACATGAGACCAAATGCCTCTATCACCGTAGATGCTTCTCTCAAAGGTAAGTTCAAGTTTGCGGGGATATGGAAGAGGGATACCCAAGGGAGACTATGCTGTGATTTTCAATTATACCTCTTCGTATCTCCTTTTAAGTACTACCTAGTAGGTAAATATCCTCATAACTTACCTAGGTATGCATACTAATAAGACTATTCGACTATCGTATACTAATCTAGCGGATGGTACCTAGGTATCTCTTGATGTACTGGAGATACGCATATCGGTGGTGATAAGTGGTGATAAGTGGTGATAAGGTGCTCAGACCATTCTGCATGAATATTTAGGGACTAGTACATACTTAGACTAGTGTAGGCAGGGGTGGCCACAAGGCAGAGCTGTGCCTGACGTGGACGGTGGTTGTTAGGACCATCAACGGGAAACCTCGTCGCAAACATTTCAGGTAGGAGAAGAGAAGTTGTACTGAGTAACAACTTCCTTGCACCAGCTCAATTTTCTATTATTTACTACTACCACTAGTAGTACCAGTACTTTATTTTTTTTTTTTTTTACCCTTCTACTTCCCACTTCTGAACACCATTCACCCAACCTCCACCCTTTAGAGAGACCTGCAAAGCTCCAGCAGGTTAGGTATTTTGTTTTGTCATCACCCATCATCACCTTTTTGACATTGACTGCCTCGGGTACCTTTCACTTCCCTACCTTGCGGAAGTTACTTCATTGGGTCTTCTCGACTATCTTCGTATCAACCAAGCTCTTCCACCCGGATTCAACCGATTGAACTACAATATACTATGCCTGGTCTAGTCACCGCGACCGGAGTCCTGGCCTTCCTGGCCGATGAGGAGCCCGAGCTGAAGGTCTTCGCCCTCCAGACCCTAAACGATGATATCGACACCGTTTGGTTCGAGGTAGCCGGCGCTCTTGGCCAGATGTACGTTAACTTCGAACATGTTACTGCTACCATGGCATTGGCATTCACTCGCTGACTACTCTTTCATAGTGAGGCTCTCTACGAGGACGATACCTTTCCCGAGCGCAAGCTTGCCGCCCTAGTTCTTGCCAAGGTCTACTACCACCTGCAGGCCTACGATGAGAGCATGTTCTTTGCCCTGGCCGCTGGCGATCTCTTCAAGCTCGATAACCCCGGAGAGTTCGAGGAGACCATTATCTCCAAGTGCGTTGATCACTACATCGCCACCAAGAACGAGAATCACACCGTCCTCAACAAGAAGGATAAGGATACCGCCCTGCCTGCGCTTGCTACTGCCTTTGCTAGTGGCACTACTGACGGCAATGCCTCGGCCCTTATCTCCCCGACGACACCTTTCTCCCAGTCTACTCTGCCGTCCAAGTCGCTTCTCTCAAGAGCATCTGCCGACAACACCATCCTGGAGCCTTCGTTCGAGCCCCCGAAAAAGCAACATCGGTCCTCCTCTATCGCTTTGACTAACAATGAGCTCGATACCCGTCGTGCCATCGGAAGCGTCATTGAGCGACTTTTCGAGACTTGCCTGCGCGAGGGCCGATACCAGCAGGTTGTGGGTATCGCTGTCGAGGCGAAGCGGCTGGATGTTGTGGGCAAGGTTATCCAGCGGGCTGATGACGACCACAAGCGCACTAAGGGCAAATCAGCCCAGGACCATGCCGTAGGTCCCGCTGAAGAGTTGATGGATTACTGCCTAGGCATATGTATGGATGTCGTCCAAGAACGGGCATTCCGAGATGACATCCTTCAGCTAGTTCTCGATATTCTGACCAGCGGCAGAGCAAAGGACCCAGACTACTTCTCTATTGCAAAATGTATAGTCTACCTCAACAAAGATGAGCAAGCCCGTACCGTTATTCGCCACCTCGTCAATTCGGAAACCGTTGAAGCGACTGCCATTGCCTATCAATTTGCCTTCGATCTTTACGACAACGGTACACAAGAATTTCTCGGTAAGGTTGTCTCCGACCTGCCTAAGGGCGACCCTCCGGCGGAGAAGAAAGATGATGAAGGGGCTGGCGAGTCCGAGAATGATCCATTGCTAAGCAATGACGGGAACAAGCCGGATACCGAAGCTGGCGAGGTCAATGGGAAGAAAGCGGAGATCTACAGGAACATTCGATCTATCCTGGACGGTACCAAGACTATCAAGCTCAACCTCGAGTTTTTGTACCGCAATAATCGCACCGACCTCAGCATTTTGAACAAGGTACGAGACAGCCTGGAGGGTCGCAACTCCATCTTCCACACTGCCGTGACGTTCTGCAACGCCTTTATGAACCAGGGCACTACCAACGATAAGTTCTTCCGTGACAACTTGGAATGGCTTGGTAAGGCAGTAAACTGGTCTAAATTTACTGCTACTGCAGCTTTAGGTGTCATCCATCGTGGAAATCTATCGCAATCAAGAAAGTTGCTCGAACCATACCTTCCGCGCGGCGCTGGGGGTATTAGCGGGGGCTCACCATACTCCCAAGGTGGTGCGCTCTATGCCTACGGTCTGATCCATGCCAACCATGGCGCTGATGCTCTAGACTACCTCAAGACCCAGTTTACTGCCGCTGAGGAGGAAGTCATTCAGCATGGTGGCGCGTTGGGCCTCGGCCTTGCTGGCATGGCGAGCGGCAATGAGGAGATATTTGAAAATCTCAAAGCTGTGCTCTACGCTGACTCTGCTCTTAACGGCGAGGCTGTTGGTCTCTCCATGGGTCTCATTATGCTGGGCACCGGAAATGTAAAGGCATTGGAAGATATGGTCGCATACGCCCACGAGACTTCGCACGAGAAGAGTGTTCGAGGTCTGGCTCTAGGTATGGCTCTCATCATGTACGGGCGCCAGGAAGGTGCCGATGTCATGATCGAGGGTCTTTTGAATGACCCCGACCCTACCCTACGATATGGCGGTATCATGACTGTTGCTATGGCTTATTGCGGCACCGGCAGCAACAAAGCAATCCGAAAACTATTGCACATTGCTGTGAGTGATGTAAACGACGATGTACGGCGCATTGCCGTTATGTCGCTTGGTTTCATCCTCTTCCGTAAGCCCGGCAGCGTCCCGCGGATGGTCGAGCTCCTGTCTGAGTCTTACAATCCTCACGTCCGATATGGCTCAGCTATGGCTCTTGGTATCTCTTGTGCGGGCACCGGCCTCGACGAAGCCATCGACCTGCTCGAACCGATGATGAAGGACCCCACGGACTTTGTTCGACAGGGTGCACTGATTGCCTTGGCCATGATCATGATCCAGCAGAACGAGGTTATGAATCCCAAGGTCGCTTCCATTCGCAAAACACTCAAGAAGGTCGTTGGAGACCGACACGAGGATGCCATGACTAAGTTTGGCGCTGCTCTCGCTCTCGGTATAATAGATGCTGGTGGTCGAAACTGCACCATTGGACTGCAGACGCAGACCGGTAATCTCAACATGGCTGGCATTGTCGGTATGGCGGTCTTCACCCAATACTGGTACTGGTTCCCGTTCACACACTTCCTATCCCTGGCCTTTAGCCCTACATCGATAATTGCCTTGGATCATGATTTGGACATCCTCGACGTTAAGTTCCACTGTGCCACAAAGCCGAGTCTTTTCGATTACCCTCCGGAGCAGGAGGTGAAGACGGAGGAAGGGCCGACGATGATTGCCACGGCGATCCTTTCTACCACGGCCCAGGCCAAGCGCCGGGCACAGAAGAAAGAACGAGCACAGCGGCGCGAGAGCATGGATGTCGATTCTACCTCGACCCCGACGATCTCCAAGCCGGCAGCTGGTGCCGAAAAGATGGATGTCGATGACAAGGCCAAGGCCACCGAAGAAAAGAAGGATGAGCAGACACCAAGCCCGGGCGAGAAGGAGACTTCCGCGCCGCCAGCAGATGGCAAGAAAAAGTCAGAAAAGGAGAAGCCGGGCTACGATATTGAGAACATGACCCGCGTTTTACCCAGTCAGCTCAAGTATATCAGTCTGGCTAAAGGACGGTACTGGCCTGTCAAGCTTGTTAGGCCTGGCCCATTGGTAAGTTAATAGCGTTTTATCGGCTCTTTTTATGAAATGCTGGAGCGAGATGCTAACTTGAGACCTGTAGCCTACTGGGGGGCCTATTCTCCTACACGATATGCAGCCGGAAAAAGAGAAGGCACTGATCGAGGAGAAGCTCAAGAAAGTAACAACGGAAAAGGCACCTGTGGCGGGTGCCGGCAACGCCCCGACCAGAAACCCTAGGACGGTGGAAGAAGCTCTGCTGAGCCGGCTCAGCGGGAACCCGCTGGTTACGCCCAGTCGGAACGAGAGTGGTGCAGCAGCGGCAGCGGGTGTGCTCACGGCTGTTGACGAAGATGCCGAAGGGGACGAGGAGGCACAGCCACCTCATGACTTTGACTACTTCACGGAAGACGAAGGTGACGACTAGACGGGGTACATACTGGGTGTCCAGATTAAGCGATTGCTTGCTCGGTGCACTGTAATGATAGGAATAGAATAGGAAGCCGAAGCCAAAAATAATAATGAGTTGCCGTGAGGCAGGTCAGTTTAGACTCGAGCATGCTCACGGTGTACGGGCATGCATTGCACCACCATCGAGAGCTACCTTGATCTTGATTTCAACATGCAAAAGACTGTCTGCTCTACTGCGCGTAAGTTGGGGAGGATGGATCTGAACCAACCCCTAGTGCGTATATGTACCCCTAAGATTCAATTTCAAGTGCGTGGTCACAATTTTATGTATACTACTTATGTTTGCCATCATAACATCAATTTGATCATGCTTGTGGCATTTTGTTCCCTTTTTTTGGAAGAAGAAAAAAAAGGGAGAAATAGACAAGTTATGTAATCTAGGTCCAACTACTGAATTCATAATTATATTGACGTATAGGAGAGCTGGCATGTTTAGTATTGAATTTGTTAGGAATAAGAAAGGTAGCACCCAATTAGCAGTGTAGGTGAGGTAGTACTAGTAGGCTAGGTAACCCCGTAGGCTATCGGTCGTTAATTTGAACCAATGGCGGTTAATCGTCATCGCGGATAGCTATGGCGACATCGGGTCAGAACCTCTTAGCATGTAATACAAGTATAAGAGCAAATCCAGAGGAAAAGGTTCAAAAAAAAAAAGCACAAAGAAAGTTTCACGATGAAGTTTTTTTCTTCTATTTTTTCTTTTCTTGAAGTTGAGAGAAGAATGATTCTTTCCTCAAGATATTCTACCTATCCTGGAATATTAACTAACCCAAGCTCTTCATAGAAGGCCTGCTTACTTGTATATTCTCTGTAAGTGGTCTCTATTACTGTGTATCATGCCGAGTTCCATCTTAGGTATACACCCAAAACTTGTATACTTATTTGTACCTTTGGATTTTTTCTTTGTTTCTCTAAACATATTATATATATAATTAGACAATTTCAACTAATAATTACTCTCATAGGTAGATGATGATAAATGTGTTTCTTACCCATCTTACCTCAGGTAACGGCAGGATGGGTATGAAATCCAGTCCGTCTCACTGATGATGACCCGACTGCCGACATGAGCCTGCTGAGCAGTGTAGGTAGTATTCGTGCTACAGCGGCTCCTAGACCGTCAGAGACGGGCGTCGGTGGTTAGCGGCATCGATAGCCGACCCGACGCAACCTACCCTGACAGATTGGAGTTCCTCCTAAAATGTTAGCGGATTCGAGTGCCCTGAGAGCAATAGTGTATAAGTAAGCTCCAGCTTACCTGTTACAGGTGATTACCTAAAGTCCACGATTTCTCCGTGGTCTTGTACACTAGGAACTTGCCGATATGCGACGGAATGGAAACTGAAAAATGGATAGCGACGGCATTTGCCTTTGTCATTGCCCTCTGCCCATTGTTACTGTCATAACCATAACCCTTCCGCCGGCATCCACTCGTTTAGTTATCCGTCTTCGCCGACCCATCCCTCTTACCCTCTACAAATCGCCGAACATTTAAAAACGATGAGGGGAGAGAGACGGGGGGGATGAGGGGGGAAACGGGAAAGAAATGACTTGAGAACGGTTTGTGGTTTTCTTTTCTTTTCCTTTCCCCCCCTTTCCCCTTTTGATTCAATGTTTCTCCCTTTTTTTTTTTTTTTTTGGTGAATCTGCGTCGTTATCATCATCATCATCATCATCATTCTCCAGGGCACGGTGGACTTTGAACTTCATTCTCTCTCTACAACGAATTCAAATCCCAAAATCCCCATTTCCCGTATTCCGTATCCCAAGCCCCCTCCCAAGTCGCAACCCGTATATATCTCTCTCTTCCAAGCTAAGGCAACTTCGCCGGTTCAAAACCAAAGATAGCCCGTTTTGTTCCCCTTTCCCATTATTCCGCAGCTAAACTTGTACAATACAATTTGGCCTGTGCCCTCCGAATCTGCCGCCCTTTTCCCCCCTGCTGACCTGTCACCGTCGTCACACCGCTCTGTCCCCCCCTTTTGGTGTTCTTTTTTGAAGGGATTGTTTCTGCCGCTCATCCACATATCCTCGTGACCAACTTGGCTTTGTGTCCCAGAACTGTCCACAATCCCCAGCTTTTTCTGCTTCTCACGCGGAACAAGGGGTATACTAGATTCTTGACAGCGACAGCGTCAGCAACAGCACCGACGGCGATAATAACAAGACCAATAACAAGTATGGGCTTTGCATCAAGCTATCCCAACTAGAAGCCATGTCGATACCAATTTCGAGGCGGCTTGTCCAGGCCCTCCTGGGGCCTGCGAGACGTCCAGAACCAACTCTACGATGTATGCAATTCTTTGAGCCACGTCAACCCAGCTGCGTTCCCACGAGATTATTTGGGTTTCGAGCAGCTTTTCGGGAGGCTACCTCCAAATCCACGCCACGACTTGCTTCAACCCCGGATCCCCGTGCCCGTGCCCGTAACCGGTTTCGTCGTCTCCCCATTTTTGCTGCTGCTAGTACTGGATTATTTGCTCTTCTGTTCACCACCTTGCAATCACCGCCTTTGTCTTCCTCGCCCTCGGAACAAACTGCTCACGACGATACCGGCGACAGCGATGATGGCCTGCCTCGCTACAGATTATCTGAAATCAAGAATCACGGTGCAAAATCTGAGAGACCCTGGGTAATACACGGAGACAAGGTGTACGACATCACGGACTGGATACCTGCTCATCCTGGAGGCGAGGTTATTCTCCGCGCCGCGGGAGGTAGTATCGAGCCGTACTGGGATATATTTGCCATCCACAAGTCACAATACGTTAGGGACATTCTGGAACAGTATGTTGTGGGAAAGGTGCATCCCGATGATCTACACGATGGAAGACCGCTGCAGGACCACATTGAGGACCCATTTGTCTCGGACCCGGTGAGAGACAGCAGGCTGCGTAAGATGACTGAGAAGCCGTGCAATGCCGAAACTCCCGCTGATGAACTGGCCGACTCCTTCTTGACTCCGAATGATGTCTTCTATGTCCGCAACCACATGTGGGTACCCGTCGTAGAACATAACGAGGCTGATTCCTATGGTATCACTGTCGAGCTTCCCGACGGCGGCACCAGGACGTATACTATTGGCGAACTCAAGTCCCGGTTTAAGCAGTATGCCGTCACCGCTGTCCTTCAGTGCTCTGGTAACCGACGGAATGACATGACACGCTATGCTAAAAAGACCAATGGCCTCCAATGGACAGTTGGTGCCATTAGCTGCGCTAAATGGGAAGGCGTCCGTCTTCGTGAGGTTCTTGCCGATGCCGGACTATCGCTAAGTGATCCCGGCGAGGACGCGCAGCACGTGCAATTCTCTGGTCTCGAAGCCTATGGCGCGAGTATCCCCATCACGTCCGCGATTGATCCTCGGGGAGATGTGCTACTCGCCTTCAAAATGAACGATGAGCCTCTGCCTCCCGATCACGGTTTCCCGGTACGGGTCATCGTGCCTGGGCATGTGGCGGCGCGGTGCGTGAAGTGGGTCAACAAAATCATCGTTAGCGATGAGGAGAGCAATACAACGTGGCAGCGCAAAGATTACAAGTGCTTTGGTCCCAACGAGACCAAACAGGACTGGGACAAGTACAAATCCATCCAGGTCATGCCCATCACCAGCGCCATCACGCGGACAAGGCTGAAGAAGCCCGCCGCCGTGACCGAGCAAGATAACAAGCCCGAAACACGCGTAGTGCAGCTTGAGGGATACGCGTATTCGGGCGGTGGTCGCGAGATCCAACGCGTAGACGTAAGTCTCGACGGTGGTGAGACGTGGGATCAAGCCCGGCTCATCGACGATGCCAACCTAGAGTTGGGCAGCAAGACGTGGTGCTGGAAGAGGTGGGTGTACGAAGGTGCGCTGCCCAAAGGTAGGGGAGACGCAAAAACGACTTTCGTTGTCAAGGCTACGGATGATGCGTACAATACTCAACCGGAGACTCACAAGAGTATATATAATCTCCGTGGAAACCTAGCGACAGCTTGGCACCGCGTTGATTTCAACCCTTCGCGAATGGAAAATGGGAAATGAAGCAAAGTAAACTGAGCGATCCGCTTGAACCATGTGAAGTGGTAAAGTGTATGAGGTGAGGAAGTAGAGTGCGGTGATAATATTCTTTTACGTTTGTGTTTCATGGTCCCTCCTGGGTTTATACTAAATGCCTACCTAGGCACCTATTGTTTTGGACGGACTGACCTACCGTATTGAGGGGATATAGTTAGCTACCTGTAGATCATGGTTAGTTCATTGCTTAAAGCGAGGTGATAGTGGGATAGGACACCGAGTCAATAATCGGGACACAGGAGAAGCATTGTTTCAAAGCGTGGCAAAGAAAGAGAGAAGAGAGAAAAGAGAAGCTCGAATAGCGTGCTTATGGCATAGATGCCTATATAATGAGAATAACGAGACCAACATATCATTGCCACCAAGAATGTGTGTGATCAAGATCGATATAGGTTAATATTTGACACACTTGTGCCTTTTTTCAAAGTATACTGCTTCAATTTTATTTCATAGCCATTTTCTAGATCCGTCGTAGTTAGGACATCGCCTACTCCAACGAAGAAGATTATGGGTTTATATCTTTGAGGACATTCGCTTATTGCTTATAATTGTACATAACTCTATCCATCCAAACTTTATAACTCATGCAATCTACCACTACCAGGGATGGATATTTATCAAAATCATTTTCTGTCCATCTTCATCCTGATATCCACAACATATATTCCATTGTGCTCCCTGAACAACGTTGAGGGTGATTTTTTACATTAGACCGTATTTATATAACTTTTGTATGCGTTTATATATAAAACAACCGAAACCTGAATTATCCCATCCCATTAACTTAAAAAAAAATCATCACTTTATATCATCTCTCCTTCTCTACCTAGGACGTCATCTTAGGAAGGAAGGGGAGTGGGGGTATCTACCTAAAACCATCTTCACTTGCTTTCCACATACCTCTCTCTGTCTTTTCATACTAGAACTAAAGAAAGAAATGCCCCAGGGCCAAGAAAAAAGATATCACGCACAATTCTCCTCCCTAACCATGCATAACACACAAGCATAATCCCCTACCATAGAGTTTTCTTTATTCCCTTACGCGGTATGTCTGGGGGATTCTTCCATCCTAAATATTGGACTCAAGACATGAGTGGCCGCATATCCGATTCTCCCCTTTCTGTATTATGGAGGATCCGGCTTTTGGTAGATGGGATGGGAGACGTTGGGATCTCCAGTAGGGTCGAATTTTCGTTACTTATTATCATCATCGCGTGCTTGCAGATGCCCGTCCTACATGCTTCCTAGTCCTACTACCGCGCTCGAGAATATCGTTCCTCTTTCTCCTTCCTCCTCCTTTTTTTATTCCATTCGTTCCATTTTCCTCATCTCTCTTTTTTCTTTGGTTCTATTATAGTCCCATGTCGCGGGGAAGAAGAGAAGATAGGATGGATTAGGCATTATAGAATAAGGGGCGTAGCTGCAATCTTAAGCGCCGGGGTGGGCCTGGGGCTTCGTGGGACCGCCGACGTTGTGACCGCGGCTGCGAAGCGCCTCGAGAGCATCGAGCACGGTGAGGAATGTGAATATGGCCCTGTTTTTTAACTCGTTAATTCAAAGCTCCCTTTTTCTCTATCTAGTCATTAAAGGGCAGAGCTGACTCGACATCTTCACCATCACCACCGCTGTCTTCCCTCTCCCCTCCTTAAAAAAGGAGAGGCGATAAAATCGATGATAGGGAGAAGAGATAGAAAAGGGAGGGAAGGAAATGAAAGTAGGCAGGTATGCTGGCTTACCAGAGAAAGAACCCAAAAGCGACCGCGGCCTCCAAGCTCCCGCACACCCTGTTAGCGCCGCAGTCCCAGGGCCCGCCCACGAAGACGGCCAGCGCGATGGAGCCTGCAAACCAGAATATGGTGGTGATGACGTTGAGGCCGAGCGCGACTATCTTGCGGAACAGCGAGGCGGCGTATAGGGGAACTATGCCCACGTAGGCTAGCACGAGCAGCGACCAGATCGAATTGAACAGCATGAAGTTGACGCGCGAAGGTGACCAGCCACCCCAGTAGTAGCCACCGTTGTAGTAGGAGCCCGTGTACCAGTTTACGACTGTGGCGGAGTTAGTTAGGTATATGAGTGGATAGGGGGGGAATGTTAGTGAAGGTTGAAAGAAAAGGAAGATATACTGTAGGCTGTGAGGCCGAGCTCGATGATGGAGAATATGGCGGCCACGATGTGGGCGATGGTAACAAAGTTGAAGGCCATGGTTCCGGTTTTTGTATATCCGTGTAGGAAGTGTCACTGTAATTTTGCTACTTGTCGAATCGTATGAGTTTTTTTCTTTGTTGAGTTTTTCCCTTCTCTTTTTTGCCTTTTACTTATTCGCTATAGAGGTTGACCCAGAGAGGTGACGGTGTAGCTTTCTTTCCTACAAGGGGACCTTTGCCTTAGGTAGGTAGGTTACTAAAGAAAAGGAAGAAAAAAGATTTCTTCGTATTGTCGTTTGTACTTAAGTGGAATGACTCGAGTTGATTCACATATGCCAACGCATACACCCAATAAAGCACTTATACGAGTGTTGTCCCGTGCAGATTGATCTCGTAGGTTAGGTTAGGTTAGGTAGATAAGAGGTCAGTGATACTAATAGTCGGATAGTATTGTCACCGGCGCAACGACATGGTTTTGGAAAAGCGTTACTAAATGCGACAGGAAAATTGAGACAGCTATAGGTAGAGAAGAGAAGGTTTGCAGGTAAGGGGAAAAAAAACTTGGAATCCATTATATATCAAGTTGGTCGGTCAGGTCAGGTCAGGTACACACCATCGTCATCGAGTTGCTCACACGCACACACGCACGCTATATTAGTGCTACTTACTAGTAATAAGACCAGACAGATTTATATGTATGTACTATGTTATACGGAGTTACGGTAGTGCCTAAATACTTAGGTACTTACACTTACCTACCTATCCTAGTAGTACTTAGTCTAACATATGATAGGTACATAAGTACATCCACATACTTGGAGAGAGGAAGAAGGGAAAAACAATAAAACGGCACTTAAAGTGGTGTGTCATGATCGTGATTGGTCTCGGCAGACCAAGGATGATGGGGGGTTATGTATAATAAGTCAGTCCTTTATTGCGACGCCCTTCCTGGGCGCCAACACTCTAAGTCTACTGGTAGGTACTATATATGTACCAAATAGATATAACGTGGGTTAATAAGTGTGTGTCATGAGAAAACTTGGGCGAGGAATGATTGGGTTGGAAGAGCCAGTCGTAGCGAAGCAAAGCATTCATACGTCGACTAAGTGGTTGAAGCTACCCATGAAGAGCTGGAAATTCGGCATAGTACCTCTTACCTTCCAGTGGGTTAGGTACCTCTTAGGTATGGTAAGGTATGGGATTAACATCCGGGACACCTCACACCAACACCACACCACTGACTAGCAGATCACATCTTTCTATTCCATGCTTCCCCTCCCCTCAACTCCACTTTAAAGCGTTATCCTTGAACCCTGCTCCTAGCTCACCTAACTTGGCCAATCACAGGCTCTCTTGGTTTGCCGTCTTACCCCGAAGCAGTAAGGAACCTTGCACCGAATGGCGTCACTTGTAGTCGACCGAAGCCCTATGACGACGTTATCCAGTGGCTTTCAAAGCTTGGCTTAGCTACCAACAACTAAAGTTTTCTCTAGTCGGCTCGCATCACCGTCTCTTCGTTTTCAAATTATGCATAAAGGCACTGCTATAGATGGGCATAGATAGCATAAAAGTAAAGCACATACCTACTTATTCGGCTTGTCATCGTGATACTTGGATTTTATTAGGTATCATGAATTTGGCGGGTATAGAAGATAGAGATAAAAGTATGTACTCAATCAGCAGGTTAGAAGCCAGGGAAAACTTGGCAATCATGGCATGACGAGGACGACCACGACGACAACCAAATAGAGGACATAGAAGTCAATCTATGATGCCAAAATGTTCGTATAAATACGTATATCGATAGAATGATAACATCTCCTTGTGATACCCTCCCTTTCCTGTCTCATTCAAACCGATACGTTACCTAGACATAACCAATAGGACTGGAGGTTGGGCATAAGAGAGACAAAAGTCATATATCATGGAATGTCTAACAAACGCACACCTAAACCTAGTCAAGTCAAAAAAAAATTCAAGCAATCAATAACGGATGCCACTACCGAGAAATAGAGCAAGTAGGATGAATTCGATATGTATTATTCCAAGTTAGCATTCTAATTTGCTTTTTGTGCCTGCTTGCCAAACATCCGTGTTATGATTTTACGACGGGAATACCAGAGAAAAGAAAGGAGGAAAGGAGAAAGGCTAGGTATTACAGCTCATCCTTCCTTTTGGCCTCCATCCCCTTAACCCCGGCATTAAGCGCCTTCAAGTGTCGCCACTCCGGCGCATCCTCGCCTAGACCCCAAGCAAACACGCCGCCTAGCTTCTTCATCTCCATGATGCGCGGGAACCTCTTCGCGACGGCGTCAGGCGTGTCGAACGTCCACCAGATCGCCTCGTCCCGATCCCAGTACCAGTACCCTCCGCCTTCCTCGTCATACTTGCCCTCCGTAAGCGCTCTTTTGAACGACTCCTCTACCTCTTGAGGAACCTCATCATGCCATGAAAACCCCCCGCCCTTACCCAGATCGGCGCCCGTCTCGGGGTCCTCCAGCAGGCCCGTCGGACACCCGACCGGGTTCTGCGCGCATGCGGGCGCGCCCTCGGTGCGGAAGTACTTCGTGTAGAAGGCGAAGCCGAGGTTTATTTTCTCGCGTGGGGCGCCGTTGCGCAGGTAAGCGTCGACCGCCTCGAGGCTGAGCCGCACGCCGGTGTGGTGCTTGGTCACGTTGTCGCGGCGGTTCATGAGGTCGTAGGTCATGACGTTGAGGAAGTCGAGAGAGGCCATGATGCGCGGGACCGTGTCGGCCGTGAAGGCGAGCATGTCGCGCACGAGGCCCGGGACCGCGGCCGACATGAGCTTACTGGGCCCGAGGGCGGCCCGGATCTCCGCGAGGAGAAGAGGGTACGCGGTTATCTCCCAGGCTTTCTCCGAGTTGGGTATTTGCTTATAGTCCTCGCCGTTTCCCCTGTGCGAGTTTTGTTATATAGTAAGTTCTAGAAAGAAGGTACCTGGCCTAGAATGATAGAGGCCTAGGTTAGTTGAGACGTACCCTGGATACTCCCAGTCTATGTCAACACCTGACTCGCAGAAATCGGTTAGTATTTTATATTATCGTGATGGTAGCGTACACGATACTTAAGGGGATCCCTTTATCCACGTACCATCGGCGCCTGTGTCATGGACCATGGCGGCTACATTGCGGGCGAATTTGGCGCGGCTCTCTTTGGTACGGGCGGCAGTATCGAAGCCCGCGGTGTCGCCCCAACCGCCAATGGCCACCATGACTTTCATCCCAGGGTGCAGCTGAGCTCGTGCCTCTTCTACAGTCATGAATAACGGCCAGGTAGAGTTGCCCTCTTCTCGGTTAAAAGTGCTGGAGCCCATGAAAGCCATAGCAACATGCGTGATAGGCATGGTGAGAGAGGGGTCAGGGATCACGACGTGTTGCCTGTAGTGATACGTTAACATGAATTCAATGCGAACTACGCATGATATTACAATATATTCATACCCTGTGAGGTACATGATATTGCGTATCGGGGGTGCCATGGCTGCAGCTACAGAGGCGGTGATGAATATGCACAGGGAGACCAATTGTAATGGGAAGTGTGCCATAATGTACAATCGGTCCTAAAACAAGATCATTTCATCCAAGGGTGTAGAGAGTAAGTAGTAATTATGTTTGCTCTTAGCACGTTGAAATAAATATATTAACTTCTAGGAATCAAGGGGAGAGGACAAACGAGGATGAGAGGTGAAGTTCCGTCCCAATGGAGTGGCTCCTGCAAGTGAATATAACTAACCTTACCTTAGGTTTGGAGAATATTATTTCTATATGCAGGTACCGTATGTACCGTATATACTAACACAGTGCCATTTATCCATCACAACCAACCAATTATCCATAATATTTCTAGGTTAGGTATGCATTTGGTACGTAAATACCTAACGCGCCACTTATACTTTGTCTCGCAGAAACATACGTGATAACTACCTCGTTATGCTTTACAATGGAATATTTTTCTATTGATGTATATCTTAATCAGGTATACCTCGATCAGCCTACTCTAAATCCCAACCCTGTCAATACCGAGGAGACCGAGAAGCGGTAGCTTTCTTTGCCACGATGACCGCCTCCCCGGCCTCCTCCTCGTAGTATGCCACATTCTCAATGGCAAACCCAGAGGCCATGAGGAGCTCTTTCCAGTGCGAGTAGGACCGGGCCTCGCCGTTGAGCATGGCCAGCATAGTCATATCGAGCTGGGTCCCGAGCCGGTGCGCATGCCTGTCCGGCACGACGAGCTCATCGATGAGTAGGAGTGAGTGCTCATCGTCCATGGCGTTGTAGATGTTCTTGAGGATTTCCTGGCAAGACGAATCGGGCCAATCTTTCATTTGGTGATCATTTAGTCAGCGTGAATGAGCGATCAATTCTCTCAGAAAATGGGGTAGTCATAGTGGGCTAAGATGATGGTGAAATATTAAAGACCTTACTTCGCAGGACGCTCCTGAAATAGTAGGCCGCTGCGCCTTTCACTGGCTGTTCGTCGAAGAAGCTTACGCCCAACTTTGCAATGCCGTCCTCCAGTTCTGCCTTAGCCACAACCTCGTCTAAGTCCTCGAGGATAATCCTACCCATCAGGTTAGGCCACTGTTTCTTCAACACCTGTGATAACACATGCTGTCAGTTTATCAACACATCCATGGGAATTTCATTCCCTCTCACACTTACATTGCACTGCTGTCCCACCCCACCACCCACATCTACAAACATCACCCTCTCACTTTTATTTCCTTCCTCTTTCTCCCCTAGTTCTCTAGCCCCTATTTTCACATACGCCTCGACGACAGCCTCCATGACATCGGTTCGCTCCAGCCAGTTGCACGTGACAGTGCGGTGTGTGCTCATAAATACATTAAACGAACGCGCGTTCTCAGGTCGGGTATGTAGCCAGTCGAAAAACGTGATCCGTTCGCCCGCGACACCCTGCCCCAGCGCAAACGCCGTGTCGGTGTCGTCTCCGTTGCTCCCAAGGGGACGATAGTTATGCTGTCGGAGGAAGGCAGGGAGGGCGGCGTAGGCTGGGACGACGTTGTCGTTGCTATTTTTCAAGAAGGGGATGGCGTGTTAGTTATAGAAGGTAAGAAACAAGGGGTATTAAGGTAAAAGAGGAAACTTACACGTGGCACACACCTGCACTATAACTATCATCCACGAGATTATTCCCGTAGTTACTTGCAGCCCAGAGTCCCGCGCCTACCTCCCGGATGAGGCTGACAGAGGCCATGTATTTCAGAATCCGCGCTAGCAGGTTCAGGTCAGGCTCCTTGCCCGTTTTTCGGGCCAGCTCTGCAGTGGAAAGAGGTTCATGGTTAGAAGATAGGATGTCGAAGATGCCGAGGTCTACCCCTATACGGGCAGAAATGAGTTCGAAGACCTATAGCCGTTGTTAGGAACTTTTTGTTTGAGTAGTCTCGTTTTAGGAAAGGGGAGACATGGAGGAGGAGGGTAAGACTCACGTCATACAGTATTCTCTGGGACGTATCGACCGGGGTCTCTAACTCAGGCACCAGCCTTCGAATCACTGATGTGAGCCTTTTCCGAAGCTCTTCACTCTCGCAAATATCTTTGGGGGATCCCTTGGAGTTTGCGAGTAAAGTTTCTAAAAAGTCAATCACGGAGCTCATTTCAGGTGCCCCTGAAGGTTCATGAAACGAGGGGCTCATTGTGGCAATTTCTTTTGGTAGATGCCTCTCAAAGGGGGGTGTCTATTACGTCGATGAACACACGAAAGTGAATTCCCAAGCTTGAAGTTTAAGACATCCACGAGTGCGCTGACAACTTATTAAATACAACATTGACTTATATGTTATGTCATTTACTGTTTGAATACCCCTATATCACATTTCACAACAGCGAGCCTGGAGTGGTCTTTTACTAAGGAACACTTGATTAATATAGCAACAAGTTGGACGCCTTCTTTTCCCGGATACTACAAATTGGATTAGATATATGGTAACCCGGAATTTCTTACCCTATGCGGTGTAAAATACGACATATTGTACAAGGCTTCGGTGACATTTCGTCATACCGAACTTATGGATGAATCTAGGTAAGTAGTAAGGTAGTTTTCTTTACATGATAGTTGGGCAAGGCTATGCTACGTAGTGCACCTGTCGGCTTCACAATGCGGAACTGTATTTTTGAAGATCAACCAATTCCCTCATTTCGGGACCGAAGTGAGAAAGTTAGATTAGGTCTCATTCTGACTACTCCGGGACCGAGCCACAAGCATTATCAAGTAGAATTGAGGTGATAGTGGACCTAGTCAGCATGCGGCAGAAAATAATATCGCTAGTTTGTCGTTATGAAGGAATTGAAAAAGAAATCGGCTAAGAATTAGGTGGGGATTGACTATATACGCGTGGTCTTTCGTGAAGCCTAGCCTGGGGACTTCTAGTACTTCTTCAAATATCTCTCTCAATTCTTTACGATTGTATTTTAGCTACATGTCTCGTTATGGAATATTTTAGATAATGGTAATCGGCTTACACCCAGTAACTCATATTAGACTTTTCGTTATTCTGCACCCTTTCGTCCTCTAAGCTCTGCCTCAGGGGGCATCTTTGCTGCTAGGCCCTTCATGCATCATCGCTTTACGGAATGCACCATTTTATCTACTATCCGCTCCTGCAGAGTCCCTATGATAAGTATACACATCATGGTTCCCAATATCGAGCCCCTCCTTGTCTACACCGAGGCCGGATCCTAGGGTGGCCATGCTTAAGATCCCTCCGGGGACCATGTACTTGGCGAGGGGGTTGCTAATAGGGCTATACTTCTTCGTAGATACGGACCCCATAGACTCGCCGATTTGTGAAGAGGGATGTGAGAAATGAGAGTAATATGGGTTAGGATATGGCCGTAAGTTGTTAGCTTCAGAGGAGGTGGTAGCCCGTGAGCCGCGGCGCAAGTAATGATAGAGACTGGATAAGCATGGGGTACAACCGACAATGATGACAATGGCAATCTCTGAGACGCTGTAAAACTTAGTGAATAGGTGAAACTAGGTGAATTCGATGCAGCATATAGGCTCTAGGGGGGAATGGCTTACACTAGCATTGTTGTCTTTGTACAGAGCCATGTGAAGTCAGAATATCGTATCACAAGAACGCGGAGGTATATCCCAAATATTCCAATGATACATGCACTAATTTAAAAATTAGCCTCACACCGAGAACTAAGCCTGTAGATCAGGAAGAAGCTTGGGTGTGAAGGGTAAGCTTACATTGAACCAATCCCGAAGACTGCGTACGCCGCCAACTTGCGCTTGATCGGCATCCTTAGATGCCAGATAGCCCATACAGGTAACAAGAATGCCTCTAAGTCAGATATGAGGTTAAGGATACCAGCCGCAAGGTTTAACGACACAGCATTAATACATCTCCCGTGCACGTTGCTGTTCCAGATCGCCTCCCGCGGCCAACATTGGAACACATAGGTAAAGAGAAGGCCGGTGTAGAAAAGGATATTAGCACCCATAGAAATAATTACAACCCAGTAGACAATGTTGTGCGCGGCAGTTGCAAAGATGCCCTTGATCTGGAAAAGCACGGACATCTTTGCGGCCAGGGTTGTCGCAGGGTAGATGCAGTAAAGGACATGGATTGTGTATAGGATGTGCTCGAATTGTGTCACCGAGACATCCCACTGATGCCGTGCGAAGCCGTAGTTCTCGATGTAGATTTGGATACCAGTATAGCTCATGAGCCCAACCCAGGCGATGTAGCTTAGCCAATCTTCTGGATTGTGTCCCCGACAGATACGGAGCTTGACGAAGACCCGAAGGGCTACAAAGCTAGTCGATATGACGAGCGCGGTCGTGGCGGTGCCGATGACGGCCGGCATTAGCGTTGGGGGGTTAACAAAGTTGGGCTCGATGCCATCGGGAGGCTTTAAAGCTGGAGTAGTGTCCGCGTCCATTATTCACAAGTCTGGTAGTGGGCCGATGAGGCGTAGTTAGTCGCAAGATGCAAGAATACTCACTTATACGACAATAAGAACCGTACAGTAGCTTTCTTAATAGCATAAGCTCGGCGGGTATATAAATAGTTTACTACCAAGAAACCAGAACTCGCCGATATGTCGTAGCACTTGTCTCTTGTTAAAACGGGCATTGCAACCCTAAGACATGGTGGACAAACCGACTCGTCGGTTGCCTTGTTTTCAAGTTTACCCAATTATTACGAGGCTAAAATACTACTTCTATGAAGATACCGAAATCTAATTCCCAATCTTTCGCAACATACATCTATAATAATTAGGTGTTAGGTATGCATCATATACTATGCAATCGTGAGGCGGCAGGTCTTGTTGCTTACTGGGTGTTCGTAGTGATGATTGAGCAGCCTGCCTCATCATGGCCCACTGGAGAAATATTGATACTCGCTCCTTGCCGAGACATACTCTTCTCGGGCGGATGAGATTCGACGAGTCGGCATCAGACAACGACTTGCACATCCTTCTCGTTCCACAAGCTCGAGAAAAGATGTCCACTGATATCACAGAGCCATGGAGTAGCTCTTGCGGGACAGGGGGTAGTTATACGATGAACTGATGAATTGACTACATGTTGGAACAACTCATTTCAAGGCGTCATATAAGCGTGGGTATTCTCAGTTGGAGTAGTTGCCTCTTTTTTCTTTTTGTCGTCAAGTCCTAGGTTCAGTATATTCGCAACCAGGTCCTATATTCGGATCTAGACCACGCTGCTTTAAACCTAGCCTTGCGCCGAGTCTCATCCCTAATAAACATATAATATAAAATAAATAAAAGGAACATGAAATGAGGCTAGCATTTAAATCTAATACCACCAATACGTAAGATCTACAAACGATGCTGGAAGCATCCGCGGCAGTGACTTGATGTTGCTTAAGCAATGTAATAGGTATATAGTAGACACAATGTTGGGGTAAACAGGGCTAGCAACTGTGACAGATTTAGCAAGATCTTGTTTATCTTTGCTCTTACAGTCAGCAACAATTCATTATCCTTAGCTTAGACCATGACGTGGACCTTTTGTATACCCTAGTAATCAACTTGTCATTTATCAACCATGTCGCGAGTGGAATCCCATGTTTTTGCCTTTTGAATACAATACACTAAATTATGTCGGCCACGGCGAGGAGGTTAGTGGGAGGGGCGCTTTTGATTTTGACATTCATGACCTGCTCTCTCTAAACTCAAGGTCACTTGAGTATAAAGATGATTAGGTACGAAATGGCACGTACAACTGACGATAACTTTGCGGTTAAGCTTAAAGCAAAATATTTTCTAATGCTGAGGTGAATGTCCATGCATACGTATAGCCTGGAATGTCGGATCAGGTAAGTGAGAATTCGCAAGAGGTTAGGGAGGCCATTCGCCTAAGTGAGCTCCTCTAGTGATGACAGTAGCCTTACCTCAGCAACTGATATAATTGGCCAAGACTTAGACTCGGATGTACGTCCGCTACTTGTATGCAATATTCCGGAAAATGAGAACATTGATATGGGAAAGATGCTTTCACAGAAGGGGGTGAAAAGGACAATATAATTAAACGATACTTCATGTGTCTGGTTACAATAGTACAGCTTTTCCATTATAATATGAATCTAACGTGAAAGCGACTGAACGAGCCAATGGAGTCTCTAGAGATAAACTGGTTATTTAAGCCTAAAACCCAAAGCCGTCAGAATTATACGCCGTAGTGAGGCTGGCGCCGCTCGAATGCCTCACAGGCTCACACAACCCCAACCAGCTCCGTCGTGAAACCGGCCCGGCATAACGGGCACGGAGATAGTCCCACCTTAATGGAACCTGCGGTCAACCGGTGATCGCCACACTGATGCGAACAAACCAAAGCTCAACGGAGATAAGCTGTCTTGTTCCATATATGAAGGTCCCAGAAAGGCTGGAATTAAGGATCCAAACTCGTGTTATGGTTTAAGGCCAAAGCAGCTGTATGTTTTAACACTGGAGTCTACAGGGACCCCATGGCTGGTGCAAATAGTCTCCTCAATTTAAAACGGAAGCGGAGCAACACCGGAGACTTATATGTGACCTAATAGATGGGTCTATTCACAGTTGATCACGCTTCAGTGGTTGCAGTGGCGGGCCCCCTTATTAGTAGCACTTCAAAAATAGGCGTATTGCGTATTTGATAGTAAGGCCAACTTCTTCCAAGCTGAGAAAAACACCAAGGCAGGAAAATCATGGTCTTCCACGGAACATGCATCCCACCCGTAGTGTCCGAGAGCTAAGCATGAATATCAACACAGCTTGGATTTAACGGTCCTAAGAGGACTTAAAGAAATCCCCGGCATTAGATCAGAATGATTTATCGTGACTTTGGTATGAGGGAGATGGTGCTTTGCTTGGTGAGAGTTTCATTATCTCTAGAGAGAGGTGAGTATGTTACTCATATGATGGTCAGGAAGTCATAGAATCTGTCAATAGGTATATATATCTATAACTTTTCCTTTGTCATCTGAAATTGTAGACCTAAATCAAAAGAATATTAACATACCATTATCGTTTCCACCAAAATACAACCGCAACCTGTGTTCTGCACACAACTTAACCATGGCCCCAAGATATAGCAAGGATAGCAAGGCATCTGAACTTGTTCAGGAATTCGCCGACAACATCAAGGGTAAGGTGATCCTCGTCACTGGCACCTCTCCTGGAGGCCTCGGAGCTCTCTACTGCACTGCCATTGCTAAGGCAAGCCCGTCGCTCATAATTCTCACCGGACGTACTGCCGCCGCGATCCAGAAGACGGCAGATGAGATCAAAGTCGTGAATTCAGATGTGAAGACACAATTGCTCATCTTTGATCTTGCCTCGTTTCAGAGCGTGCGCAAGGCGGCTGGGGAAGTGAACTCATGGAAAGACGTGCCACACATCGACCTTCTCGTCAATAACGCAGGTATCATGGCCGTTCCTTATGGTACGACGGAGGACGGATTCGAGAGACAATTTGGAACGAATCACCTGGGTCACTTCTTGTTCACCAATCTTATCATGGATAAGATCCTCGCGTCCAAGACACCACGGATCGTCGTCGTGAGCAGCGTTGCGCATAGGACGAACCCGATCAGGTGGGCAGATTACAACTGGTCGGTAGGTGATATTCATTAAATTAAATCACACTAGTATTGGAAAAAGTCTAGTACTGACCTTCATTTCTAGGATGGCAAGACTTACCAAAGGTGGATGGCGTACGGCCAGTCTAAGACAGCCAACATCTTAATGGCTATATCACTAGCTCAGAAGCTCCAGAGGAAAGGCCTCCAGGCTTTCTCGCTACACCCGGGAATATTCCTCACCAATCTGTCCCGAGATCTTGACTTCAATGCCCCCGATGGGGGTATGAGCGATTTGAGTGAGTGGCTTGCCCCTTTCTAGATCCGCGATTTGCGGCTAAGATACCTCTCTAACTGTATCCCACTAGCCGCTGCCGAAACGTTCATGGGCACGAAATACATGCATCCAGAAAATGCATATCTCGTGGATTCTGAGGAACAGGTTATTGCAACCCATGTTTTCTGCTCGTTCAGCGACGATATTCAAGGTTAGTTTAAGAAAAAGGCAATGTGATCTATATAGTGCTAACATGTCATGAATAGGACACAATGGCAAGTACTTCCACGAATGTCACGTTGCGGACGAGGCCAACGAAGAGGTTTACTCCTGGGCTACAAGTGCCATATATGCGGATAAACTGTGGACTCTGAGTGAGAAACTCGTGGGCCAGGAGTTTAAATACTAAATACTTGGTGTTTGGCCCCTGAGCTTCCAGCGCATTCATAATACCACCGAGCTGCGGGTGGTATAAAACATCTTATTTAGATATACAGATTGCCAATGTAGTTTTATTTATATAAAAAAATAAGTTTTAGCCCTTAAACCGTCATGAACATACTGTCTAATTGATTTTGTGGTTTATACATTGTGACATGCACCAGAAGATTGTCGTTCTGAAAATTGAAGAAGTGACTAAGCCACCCCTAAGTAAAAGCGGCATTGGAAAGAAAAAGCCTACCGAAAACATCGTTCTATCCTAGGGCTAGTAGCTAGGCACGTACGTGCATATGTACCAAGCAAGGTTCAAAATATGACAACTACCTACTTATTTATAACTCCTCACAATCCCCGCCCGAGTCAAGAGGCACACACATGGGATGATGATGCAGGTGCAGGGAGGAGCATTTACATACATCATGCGAGAGACTTTTGAATTTATCGATTTGGGCAAGTATGTAGAGATTAGTTGGGGTCTTGTCCTATTATACAGAGTGCCGTTAGGCGTCACAACTTTATTGGTCTTGTATCGCTTCATGGACGTGTAAAGTGAGGCCGACGAGAAAAAAAAATAGATGCAGATGGTCGGAATAAGATGTGATAGTTGTCAAATATGACGAGGCAACCTTTTTGTATTTCTATCAGTTGGTTCCTGCTGAACTACGTTATTCAGGGGGGTTGTAGCATGAATGCATACAAACTGACTCGCCCTACTTATACCATAGGGTAATCGATTTCCAATTCCCAAAACTCAATACGATTTGCTCGGAGTTAAAGAATCCTTCAGCAATACAACGAAACATGTCTTTGGTTTCGGATATTAGCTACCGTCTGCTGATCCTTTAGCCAGCCTAGGTTTCCCAAGGATGGCCTCCCTTGCCTAACTTCGCATTCAGGAACAACAACCTGTTCCGTCCCTCTCGCTGAATCTCCTCCCGATGTGCTTCCATTTCCTCTATATCCCCTATGCAGAAACAGTTCAGTGCTATAGGACATGGGGGAAAGTATGTAACCTTACGGGATCATTAAACTTACAGTTAACACTAATGACACAGCCTCGCATCCACTCGGCACGTGGCGTGCATAGAAAGAGCGACAGACCACCTGACAGCATGGGGTGGTCCCTTGCAAATGGTCGGTGGACCTCAGTGGTCATGTCAGTGTTCAGAAGACCGGGGAGGAGGGAAAATGATCGGACGTTTGGGTGCTCTTGACGAAAACATCATGTTAGTACAAAACCACTTTCCTTCTTCACCTTGAACCTGTATCGGATTGCACAAAATGGGTGATAGCCTTACCGACGTGGATGTATTCCATGAGCTTGATCTGCGCCAATTTGCTCGATACGTACGAGCTCATGTTCGGGAACAAGCTTTCGGCCGCTCCTGAGCCTACTGTGATGATGGTGTCGTTCTCCTGCGCCTGTTTCAGGAAGTAGTAGCACATGGTGTAAACGCCTTTTACATTAACCTCCTACTCTAGGCATCAGTTTTGCTAGGTGCGATATCAATATCTCCGGGGGGCTCGATTACAAAGTCGTTCCACCATTCAGACGGCTCCATTGTACCGAAAGGACGGTAGTTCAAGGTCGCCGCATTGTTTATGAGGATATCTATGTGGCCCACTTCGGCTTTGGTCTTTGCCCATAGGTCTTGGACGGAAGACTCGGATTTGATATCCGCAGGCTGGACCAGGATCTTTGTGGAGGGATTCTTCGCAATGTTTCGGAGGTGAGTAGCAACCTCGTTCAAGACGTTGACTCTACGGCTTGTGATGACGACCGCTGCAGTACCGGCTACCACCCAGGCCTCGGCGATAGCCTATATATGGATGATATTTAGTTAGTATAGGAGAAAGGATGTTGGCCTTTAGATATATCTGGTGTAGGTGGTCAATGAGTACTTAACTTTCCAACGCCGCCAGATACACCAGTTATTAAGACGGCCTTCCCTCTAGCAGATAACTCTGGCCGAGATGGTTCTAAGAGGGGATACATATCCCGGTGGACACCCTTGGTGAGTTGGACTGGCCAAGTGACGGCATCGAGATCTGGTGAATCCATGATGATGATGATGCTGATTTTCAAGATACTAATGCTATATTAGCAATGAACTTAGAAGATAGGAAGATTCAAGTTGAGGTTAAAAAGAAAAGGAGTCCTTGGGGGGACACAGGACATGTTGACATGTTGAATTGACATGGACTAAGGACTTATTGAACAGAGTTACACGTGCCGAGGTTATAAGTGATGAGTAATAGCACGTTACAAACTGTATATCAGACGAGTATACATAAGTATGTATTCCTACGTTGTGTCTCTAGCGATAAGTCTCATCTGACTTAGGTTAGATAGATTAGAGAAATTCATTCTGCATGGAGGGTTGCACGTATTATTGATGAGAGGCATTGGTTATATACGTATGAGGTATTTGACCTATGCAGTTTGACTTCTTGTTTTTTTTCCCTTTTCTCTATCTCTATTTTGAAAAGTATAGTAAAAAAAAGAATCATATTAACTAGATAAACAATATCCCCAGGGTTTATTTTGTTTACTCTTATGATTTAAGCTCTGGTATGTTGACATTAAGGAGAACATTATGGATTATGCAATATGGTTGCACTACGTATAGGTTATGTAAGATAACCCCACAGTGTCCGCACCAATCAAAATCAATATGCAACAATTGAAACCGGCAACCTCCCTGCCTTTCGATTTTGACTTTCCCCTGCCCCATTATTTTTTGCTCTTCTTCACTAATCTAAGCTTCTTCCGTCGCGAAAAACTCACCAACTCTGGTGTGCGATTTGATTTCACGGGTCAGATCGTGGTATTGTTTTAATACCAAATACATCTAAAATCACGAATCACGATATTGCAGCATGTCATAGTCAATAATCCAAAAAGAAAAAAAGAAAAACATACCCTTCATCCAACCATGTTCGAGAACCTTTGCACCCTGCCTCTGAGCGCTGAGCTCTTCAGCCAAGCCCTTCATCCAACTGAACCTCTTCTGGGTGTTGGTCTCTCTACCGGTCACGTCCAGTGTTTTCGCCTCCCCGCCCCTGACGCAGATCCCGAAGATGATGCCGACCTTAGCGTGTTGTCAGACGGTAAGGGAACGATCGATACGGTATGGCGCACTAAGAGGCATAAGGGTAGCTGTCGCAGTCTAGCCTTCAGCAACGATGGCTCTTGTAAGTCAACCCCTTCTGCTTTTCCTTTTTCCCTTTCCCATTTCCCTGTGAAAAAAAAGGGTTAGAAAATATTAACACCCTACTTCTGTTTCTATAGCCCTTTACTCGGCCGGCACAGATTCTCTCCTGAAGCATTTCTCCCCAGTCACTGGTCAAGTGGCATCTAAAATAGCTATTCCCTCCACCAAATCCGTCCCCGATGCGCCAACCCTCCTCCATGTGCTTTCGCCCCAAACCCTTCTCCTCGCCTGTGACTCGGGCGTCTTACACCTTCTCGACTTACGCGACAGCGCCCTTGCCGCGTCGAAGCCCCAGCAAACTCACTTCCCCCACAATGACTTTGTCTCTAGCATCACCCCTCTACCGCCCTCGGCCGAAAGCACCAGTGGTTATAGCAAGCAGTGGATATCCACAGGCGGCACCACTTTAGCCGTTACTGATTTGCGCCGTGGCGTGTTGGTGCGCAGTGAAGATCAGGAAGACGAGCTTCTGTCTTCTGTCTTCATCCCCGGTATTGGGCCGAAGAAGAATAGGGATAATGGCATTGTGGCCGTGGGCACTGGCTCGGGCGTGCTGACATTATGGGACAAGGGAGCGTGGGATGACCAGCAAGATCGGGTTGTTGTGGATAGTGTGAAGGGAGGTGGTGAAAGCCTCGATTGTATCGCACAGATACCCGAGGAGCTTACTCGCAGCAAGAAGGTTGTGGTTGGCTTAGGAGATGGTAGCTTGCGCATCGTGGATCTCATGAAGAGACAGGTTGAGACCATTCTACGACACGACGATATTGAAGCCGTCGTTGGGCTTGGATTCGATAGTCAAGGCCGCATGATTAGCGGAGGTGGACAAACTGTTAAGATATGGGAGGAATCGCCGATTCTAGGCAAGGGTCTCGACGACGATGATGACAGCGAGGAGGAAGAATCAGATGACTCTGACATCGATAGCGATGAGGGCGGCCCTGCTGTGCCGAGCAAGAAGACCAATGGCAAGCGTCGAGTAAGCAAGGGCTCGGATTCGGATTCGGCAGATTCAGATAGTGAAGAGGAAGCACCGAAACATAGCAAGAAGAAGCGCAAGAAGGGAAAGGCCAACATCGACCTCGGACCTGGTGGTGCCCATGGCATACTACGATTCCGCGGCTTGGACTAGTCCAATCACCTGGTTCATCTTGATAGCTCTTGTCGGGTGTACTCGGTAACTCATGTTTTCTTCACCCACTCATTTTCACGATACCCGAGTTACCCTGCATAATCTTAATTTAGACAATCCTAGCAAGCTATGAGGTATTGCGCCGCCGATTTTGTCCACGACCAAGCCCAAGCCGGTTTTTTATTAACTATCGATGCCAGATTATAGGTCGGCATGCAGATCCGTCCATCCATCAAGATGTGAAGTGTGTGTGTGTGTGTGTTGTGCAGATCGCCTACATTCCGTCCCAACTTCACCGTCCCATTCCATTGCTATCCGCTGGCTCAGGGGTTTGTGAGATCTATTCCGCTCCCCTTGCTGCGGCATTCCGCCCTACCCCAATGTGGGGTACCTTAGCTTTTCCGCCCGAGATCTACAAAGTTGGGGAAATTGCGGGGGAGAAGAGATATAGACTATGCAACCTGGTTCGTCGGCAAGGGGGTGAAAAGGGGGACAGAGAGAGGAAGCATAGATTCGTGATAGATAGGGTCAACTATGAAGAGAACGACATTACACTGCCTACTCGATGGCAGTGTTGTATGCCGTGCTGTCTAACCGACTGCCCCCCCCCCCCCCCCCCCCCACGTATGTATGACATGCTTCCTCTTTGGCTTGATACGATACCCTGACACAAGTAGTGATGTCGCCAACGTGTACCAGGTACATGTCCATTTACTGCTCTTACTCTTGGGTAGGCGCTAGGTACACACATAGGGATGACAGAAAGGGACCGAGAAGGCTAAATCAAGGGAAAGGAAGTAGGGGAGGGGGGGGGGGGGGGGGTAGATAACCTATACGGATTACGATACGTGCATACCTCGCACAAGCAAAACCCTAACCCAACACTTGAAAAAGCTGAATAGAGGAAGATATGAAAAGTGAATGAGCTGGTAAATGTTGTATTACATTACATTACATTGTATTGTATAGGTTTTTGTAATCACGGCTTTACATATACTAGGTAGCCTGTTCGATACCTACCTGCCTATCTAACGAGTGAAGAATCGTTCGTTGCTCTTAGGTTATACGAATCTATTTACTGATGTGTTCTGCTTGCATACCTAGGGATGTATTCTTAAGACTTTATTACACACCTTCGTACTAAACAAGGAATAGAAAATAATAATGATGGTAATACATATAGGCTAGGTGGCTAGGCGATTAGAAATGAAATTAAAGTAGATATGCCTGTAGATTACAAAATAGGCCCTTGGAAACAATGTTTAGCAAGAACCTAACATGAACTCATAGTTATGGGTGGCCTTGTGTGATTAACGCAACGTTAATAAATTCAATACTGTAAGCAAATAACCCACAATGATAACCAAGGATATTAGGTGTTCACTAGAGGTTTCTGCCAAGTTAGCTGATCAGTGATAGTCATGATAATCTGAATCTTGACGCGACTATCCGTAATTGCTGCAGCTAGGTATAAGTCGACGGGAAGATATATCTATATTTTGGTATATGAAATGTATCAACGTCTGTAATTTCTATATTTTCTTTTAATATCTGTAGTCTCTTTATCTAAACCTTCATAGCTCTTAAATCTTCGAAGAAGAAGAGACCTGCTCGACCTTCTTGGCAATAACTTCCTTCACCTTATCCACAGGCAGATCCTCCACCTCCCTCCCCGTCCACAGCCTCGCCTGCTCCAGGCCTTGCCAAATCATCGCCTCCGTCCCCAATATAACCTGCCAGCCCTCCTTCCCCGCCAGCTCCGTTATCGCCGTGCGCGGACTGGGGTTATAGCACATCTCCAGCAGCGCGCCCCTCCTCTTCCCCTTTCTCAGGAAAACCTTCAGCACCTCCCGCGCCGTCTTCTCCCCTTCCGTAGCCGGCGGGAAGTCTGGTATGCACGCTACTACCGCCGCGGGCGCCTCCAGCGCCTCCGCTTCGGCCGCGCTGCGCACGTGGATCAGCGCCGCGCCCTCGCCCCCGCAGTCCCGCATCAGAGCGTCTACTTCCCCGTCGTCCCGGTTCGCGAGGTACACGGCGCTCGCGTGCAGGCCGTGGCGCAGGGCGTGCACGGCGCTGCGGGCGGCGCCGCCGCCGCCGAGGACGAGCGCCGGGCGGGCGTGGAAGAGGGATGGCGGGGCGTTGCGGAGGAAGGACTCCCGGACGCCGGTCACGTCGGTGTTGGCGCCGACGAGGATGCGGCTTTTGTGGGTAGAAGGAGAAGGGGAAGAAGGGGAGGGTTCTTCGACGTAGCGGAAGAACACCGTGTTGCAGGCGCCGACCGCGCGGCACTCGGGCGTCACCTCGTCGAGGTAAGACATGATGGCCACTTTGTTGGGCATGGTGACGGAGGACCCTGAGAGAAGGGGGCACGTGATAATGGGAAGAAAATTTGGTTAGTTATAGATCAACTTTTTAATATAGATATTACCCCTTGTTTTTGGGGGGGGGGGATACGAGTAAATAGGTAGATACTCCTTTAACTTTCAAAATCCTCATTGTCTCCCCAGAAAGAAAGACGACTTACCGAAGCACCTAGGATCCTTGATTAGCTCCAGAAAGCGCGGGATATCTGCTGAGTCGAGGCGCAGCTGCTCCCACTTCAGCCCGAGCTCAGCGTATATCGTGCCGTGCAGCAGCGGCGACATAGAGGCCGCGATTTTCTGCCCGAATAGGTATCCATGGCGGTCGAGCCGCTGTATCGCTGCTTCTATCGTTTCCGGGGCGCTTGCCATGCTGTCTACTACGTTGGGGGTATATAGGGGTTTGAAATGCAGTGTGAAGATTGATATAAGCCTTTTGTCTAAGCTGGGAGCGGCTGGTTTCTGTCAGTGATACCGTCTCGTAGCTATGCGCATGTAGGTAGTTTTTCGAGACAATGATGTGAGGTCCTTTCCCCTAAGGCTAATCTATTAATAACGGCAGTGGTATTGATATTAAGTACTTCAGTAATCGGTTTAGCAACCAGTCATAAGTGAACCTCCCGTGTCTCTGTAGGTAACTTCTACTTCCCCCACGTAGACCCTCCACATGCGTGCCCGAAGTGAAAATCAACGATAGGATCTACATTTGCCCTCTCTGTCCAGTGAACGAATTGGCATTTTTAATTGGTTGCGCTCCACGGGGACTTGGGTGGTAACGTCTATGGTATAGTGTATAGTAGGAGAGCCGAGACTAAAGCAAATAGCCCCGGATCCAACTCCACCATCGTATGTATACCCGGCTGCGTTACCGCTTTCGCACATATCCACCAATCACTTTGTGCCTTACATAACGGCAACGACTAATCCTAGCCTGCGAGTCATTGGAGAAAGGTCTTTGCGGGGCTCCCAATCTTATTCAACTCCATGTGTCAACCAAGCCAGAATACTCCAGATTCTTGGTACAGACTACAAGGATTTAGCTGTTGAGTGAAAATTTTTTTCTTCTGCCATTACCTAGCCTGAGCCTTGTAGACAGGACCAAAGTAAATTCTTATAGCTGGGTTTTCAACTTCACATCTTCCAGCTAGACAACTATTTCATCCATCTCTGCACCCTAACATTGGCGGGAATATATAGTGGTGATGGTTCAAGGAACCCGTAGTGGCCTAGCTTCTCCGAGTTCCCAGCTCATGAGATGGTCAAGTGCGGAGATGGTTGCATCTAGGGTCAGAACCCTAGTAAGGTTAGGATGTGGAGTTGAGTTAGAATCTAGAAAAGCAATATAACGCACTGGTCGTCAGTATATACTACATGTACGTGACGTGTATCGTAGGACCTGGGCGCCCGCCACCCCCTAGTCGTCCGGGCTTGTCGTACATTAGAGAGTTGGGGTAAGGGACCACGGTGTGATCGCGGTATAAGATCCGTTCTACGACAACGGTCCTGGTAAGCCTCGAAATCCTACCTTGTCACCACCTTCTGGTCTTACCTGCGCGACCCCAGGAAATCCTATAAGAGGGCAGCAATACATCTACATCCACTTGCTGGTCGTCCGCCTTTCTGCTGCATAACCCTTTCGTACCAGCATCATGGGGCTTTTTACTCTAGAGGAAGATAGGCCGACGCCCAAGTCCGTCTATAACTGGCGTGTTTATGCCAGTGCCTCGATAGCTTCATTTGCGTCATGTATGATCGGATACGATTCGTCCTTCATTGGCACAACACTGGCTTTGCCCTCGTTCATTGATGAATTTGGTTTTAACGAACTCGACACCGAGGAAAAGAACTTGACATCGGCCAATATCGTGTCCCTTTACCAGGCCGGCGCATTCTTCGGTAGTCTTTTCGCCTACATCTCCACGTACCATCTAGGCCGCCGGAAGTCTCTATTTGTATTTGTGGCCATCTTCGTCCTCGGCGCGGGTTTGATGCTCGGTGCAAATGGGGAAAGGGGGTTAGGACTTATCTTGGGTGGCCGTGTTCTCGCAGGCATCGGTGTTGGAGCGGCTTCTATGATTGTGCCCATCTACATCTCAGAGCTGTCGCCTCCAGCTATCCGAGGGCGCCTAGTGGGTATATACGAGCTGGGCTGGCAGCTTGGCGGGCTTGTCGGCTTCTGGATCAACTACGGCGTCAATACCACGCTACCGGCAAACCGCACCCAGTGGCTGATCCCGTTCGCTGTACAGTTAATCCCGGCTGGGCTGTTATTCTTTGGTACCTTTTGGATCCGGGAATCCCCCAGATGGCTCTTCTCCGCGAACAGGCGAGAAGAAGCTATAGAGAACCTCTGCTGGATACGTCAGCTAGACCGTAACGATGTATACATTATCGAGGAAATCGGGTTCATCGATGATGATATTGAGAGGTATAGGAGAGAAGTAGGATCCGGATTCTGGAAGCCGTTCGCGGCCATAAAGAAGCGTGAGGTCCAATGGCGGCTCTTCCTTGGCAGCATGTTGTTCCTTTGGCAGAACGGCAGCGGCATCAATGCTATTAATTACTATAGCCCCACTGTGTTCAAGAGTCTGGGTATCTCAGGGACAAATGCTAGCTTTCTGACTACAGGGATCTTTGGTGTAGTCAAAACGGTTGTCAGCTTCATCTGGCTCTTGAGCCTGATCGATCATATGGGTCGACGGTCACTCTTGATGGCCGGTGGTATCGGTGGCTCTCTCTGCATGTGGTTCATCGGCGCATATATCTGCGTAGCGGACCCGACGCGCAACCCGACGGATGGTCTCACCCCGGCAGGAATTGCTGCTATTTTCTTTTTCTATTTGTGGACTGCGTTTTATACTCCATCGTGGAATGGAACCCCTTGGGTGCTGAACTCGGAGATCTTTGATCAGAGCACTAGGTGAGTAAGGTGTCTTATAACCTTGGCAGATGTTGATATGTTTGGCTTCTCAACTAATACGGATGGATAGGTCCCTAGGTCAGGCCTCGGCTGCGGCATCCAACTGGTTCTGGAACTTCATCATCTCGAGATTTACACCGCAGATGTTCGAGACTATGGAGTATGGCGTGTACTTCTTCTTTGCGTCACTCATGCTCTTGTCCGTGGTTTTCGTTTACTTCCTCATCCCCGAGACCAAGGGGGTTCCGTTAGAGGCTATGGACAGGCTCTTCGAAGTGAAGCCTGTGTTCAAAGCCCATAAGAAAATCATGGAGGAGCTTAAGGAGCAGGATGAGGCGTTTAGAAGTCAGATGCATAACGGTGCCGATATCTCAGCGGAGAAGGTCAATGTACAACAGGATGAGGATCTAGTGTAGATTATCGATGCTGTTGTATTCTTTTTTTTTTCTTTTTTTTTTTTTGATTTTCGATACCTAGTAGGTAAGGTATCTATTAGGTTGAAAATTAAAGAGAATTTGAAGTATGGGAAGCTCGGAGATGGAATGGTATTTATAGGTATGGGTAGATTTGGGTTGCTTCGGCTAGGTACGGAAGAGGAGGAAGTGGATGAAAGGGATAAAACGTTATTAAGCTTAGATATCTGAACTAGCAACTTACCTAACCGCACAGACCCCTTTTTACAACCCACCCCCATATGCAACACGTAATTTCGTGAAATCTCCCCTTTATATACCATTTTTCATTTTTTATTTCTTAACAACTATTTGCAATTAAAATTTAAAAAATAGTTAGCATATTTAATTTTAAAAAAAAATAGTAAAAGCTATTTATTTAGTTAAAAATGGCATTTTTTAACGCGTAGCAGCTTAAAAATATAAAATTAGCTTTTTTATATTTTTATAATAGTTTAAATATATTAAATTACATTATAAAGCCGTTAAAATATATTAAAAACTTTATTTAAATTAAAAAAAAACTATTATAAAATAAATTTTTTATAAAAAAGTGTATAAAAAAGCTTTTATAAAAAAGTATATTGCTATTTTTACGTAAAAATTTTTTAAAGCTATTAAAAATTTTAAATTTATAAGTAAATTATAAATAAATAACTTTATATATTATTATTTAATTATTTAATTTAAAATTAAGCGTTTTATTAAAGCTTTTTATATTAAAACGGTAAATTTTTATAAAATTTTTAAATTTTATACTTTTTTTAAAGTTATTTAAAAAAATATAATATTTTATTTAAAAATAAATATAATATAAATAAAATTAAAATTTAAAAAAAATAATTTAAAAACTATTATAAAAATTAGTTATATATATTACGTATACGTTAAAAAGTTTAAAGTTATTAATTAAATAATTTTTTTAAAATATATTAATTTAAAAAAAAATATTAATATTTTAATTTTTATTTATAATAAAAAACGTTTTTAAATATAATATTTTAATAAAAAAAATATTTAAATAAAAGTTTATATTAATTTTAAAAAAGTAAATTAATAAAGTTATTATTAATAAATAAATAAAATAAATTTTTTTAATAAAAATTAAACTATATAATTAAAATAAATAAAAATTATTTATTTTAAATAATTATATAACTTATATATATGTTAATAAGTGTACATATTAAAAAAAATAAAAAAATAACAAGTGTGAAAAACGGCTGTGTATTCGTGTTTAAAAAAAGAACTATTTAATTGAAATTACACAGGAAAGCGCAATTTATTTATGTGCAAGGTACATAGTAACTTCCTGTCCTTATTATGTAACCATTAATATATTTTAAATTTATGTAAAAAGCATATTAATTAAAAATAGCGCTATTATATTTATTGTTTTATATAAATAATAATTTTTAACTTTTAAATATAAGTATTTTTTTATTATTAAAATTAACTTATAAAAAAAACTACGTTAATATATAATATATAAAGTTATAGTTTTTATATATAAATAATATATATTAAAAATATATATAAAAATTTATAAAAAAGTATTTATATAATATAATATTAAATTTAATTAAAAACAAATTAATTTATAGCTATAAAATTTAAAAATAATATTAAAAAAACTTAAAACATTATTTTTTATGCTTTTATTATATATATTAAATATATTAACTTATAAATTATTAAACTTAATATTTAAAACTTTTAAAAAGGCTTAATAATTATAATAATAATTAAATAAAATTAAAAAAAATTAAAGCTTAAATTTTTATAATATACATTAATTAATAAATAAAATAAATAAATTTTTTATATTATATATTATAAATTTAAATAAAATAAAAGTAAAAAAAATCTATTTATAAAAATAATTAAATTAATTTTAATATAGTATATATTAATTAATTAAACTAAACTTAAATAATATATTTTTTAATTTTATATAAATTAAAGCAGCTTAAAAAAATAAATTTAAATAATTAATTAAAAATAAATACTTTTTTAAAAACCTATATTTTAAAAGTTAAAAAAAAACAAAAATTTTAAAAATAATTTTTTTATAATTATTGCATTTTTTTTAAGTTTATAATGGCTAAAAACAATATATATGTTGTTTTATAATTAATGTTGCATATAGGGGTGGGTTGCAAAAAGGGGTCTGTGCGGTTAACCAGCTAACATTGAAAATTTACCCCACCATCATAATTGGCCTCTGTACTACGTCTTAGTACTACGTACAATAGGTATGTACTATGTATCCATGTACCGGATAAAGTACGATAAGATTAGGCTTTGCATTAACCTAGGTACTTCTTCCTAGGTCAACACACACAAATACGTAGTAGGTTAGGTGTATGCGCATGTAACACACCCCTCCATTTTCCTATGAAGGGCCTCTTTCTCGTGACTCACGCACCCTTAATTTTTTTAAGGTCATCTTCCGTCCTTCTCTCCCTCTCTCTACTACTGCCCCCCCCTCTCTGAACAATTCATGAGGCTTAATCCAAGCCGTCTCCGCGCTCTGCCATTCCTGGGTAGTCGTCCACTCGGCACATCTGTCAATTCGTTTAATCTTAGATCACCATCCTCCTCTCGTCGCAATTTCACTGCTCTGCTGCCCCTCCTTCGCGCGCAACTCACCGGAGTCACAACCACAAAAGAAACAAAACCAAAAATGACTACCACCGCAACTACTCTTACCGGGCAGCCCCTTGACAAGGCCGTCCTTGACAGTGTCTTGCGCAAGCGCATGTTCTATACCCCCAGCTTCGAGGTGCATTCCCCTATATCCCCCTCCATTCTTTCTTATGACCTCAATGGAAGATAATTTGGTATCTGAGCTAACACGAGAGGTCATAAAAAACCACATTCATAGATCTACGGAGGCATTGCAGGTTTCTTCGATTATGGCCCGCCCGGTACTGCCCTGCAGTCGCATATCCTCGATGTCTGGAGGAAGCACTTCGTTCGTCAGTTCGCCTCTACTACCCTTGCTATATAAATACATGTATGTGTATGTGTATACGTCCTAGATGCTAATAAACGCCGGTGGTGTGTAGTTGAGGAGGATATGCTCGAGGTCGACTGCAGCGTCCTAACCCCCCACATTGTCTTCAAGACCAGTGGACACGTCGATCGCTTTTCCGACTGGATGTGCAAAGACCCTGGGAGTGGCGAAATCTTCCGTGCCGATCACTTTGTCGAAGATGTTCTCGAAGCTCGCTTAAAAGGTGACAAGGAGGCCCGCGGCCAAACTGTCGTGGACAAGGCTAAGGATCCTAAGCGAGAGAAGAAGAAGGCCAAGGGTCAACAGGCAGCTGTTAAGCTCGACGATGCTGTGGTCAAACAATACGAGGAGGTCCTCGCCCAGATCGACAACTACGACGGCCAGCAGCTTGGTGAACTCATTAACAAGTTCGAACTCAAATGTCCCAAGAGCAACTTGCCGCCTACAGAGCCCGTGGCTTTCAACCTAATGTTCCAGACCACCATTGGTCCGAGCAGCAATGTGCCTGGATATCTTCGTCCCGAGACTGCCCAGGGCCAATTCCTAAACTTCGGTGAGCAAGACATCTCTAGCCCCCTACTCAAACCGTCATCTTGTATATCTAACCGCCACCCTTGTGACGTATAGCCAAACTACTCGAGTTTAACCAGGGCTCGATGCCTTTTGCTTCTGCCTCCATTGGCAAGTCCTACAGAAACGAGATCTCACCGCGCGGTGGCCTGCTACGTGTCCGAGAATTCCTCATGGCCGAGATAGAGCACTTCGTAGATCCGGAAAGCGGCAAAGCACATAGTCGCTTCCACGAAGTCGAGAATATCGAGCTTGACCTCCTCGACCGTCATACCCAGCTCTCGGGCCAGACCGTTGTCAAGAAAATGACCATCGGAAAGGCTGTTAAGGACGGTGTTGTTGATAATGAAACGCTTGGTTACTTCCTAGCGCGCATAAAACTATTCTTGGAGAAGATCGGTATTGACATGCGCAAGTTGCGGTTCCGTCAACATATGGTCAGTTTATTTTCCCCTTTTATTGTATCCTTGAAAGGTTTCCACCACTCAAAACGAACTCCAGCTAATAGATCATAATAGGCCAATGAGATGGTAAGCCAGAAACATATCAAATTAATTTTCGTAGAATCACTTCAGTTAACATGTTATAGGCGCATTATGCCTGTGATTGCTGGGATGCTGAACTGCTTACTTCATCCGGTTGGGTGGAATGTGTGGGCTGTGCTGGTAGGTCGTTTTAAAGACGAGCAACGGCTACAAGAGCAAGAACTAACCAAACTGCACTAAATAGATCGGAGTGCTTATGACCTAACGGTGCACAGCAAACAGACTAACAGGCCCCTGCTGGTAAGACAAAAACTTGATACCCCACGCACAGTGCAGGAATGGCAGGTCGAAATCGAGAAGAAGTTGTTTGGACCCCGTTTCAAAAAGGATGGCAAGGCCATCGAGACAGCCATCATAGCATCGACACAGGAATGCCTCGAGGCTTGGGCCAAGGAACTAAAGGAGAACGGAAAGGTTCTCGTTGAGGTCCCTGGTCTTGATAAGGTGGAAGTCAGTAAAGATCTGATCTCCATTGAATATGTCACTAGACAGGAGCATGTCCGCGAGTACACGCCTAACGTCATCGAACCTTCTTTTGGTATTGGGCGCATTCTCTCTGCTCTGTGTGAGCATGTCTACTGGGTCCGCGAGGGCGGGGACGAAGCTCGCAGTGTGCTCTCTTTCCCCCCAGCCGTCGCACCTACCAAGGTGGTCATCTGTCCTCTGTCATCGAACGACTCATTTGTGCCACATGTCGCTAGATTGTCCCGGAAATTACGTACGGCACAGATTTCAACTCGCGTCGACGATTCTAGTGCGACTATTGGAAAGCGGTACAGCCGCAATGACGAGCTTGGTGTAGTGCTAGGTGTCACGGTCGACTTCCAGACTTTGAAAGACAGCACGATCACGCTGAGAGACAGAGACACGACACGACAGGTTCGTGCGGATGAGGACGCTATAGTAAACGCTATAAGACAATTGACGGTGGGGGAGAAAACGTGGGCGGACTTGGAGAAGGAGCTACCTATCTTTGAGGGACAAGAGGTCGAAGTCGAAGTGCGGTAGATAAGACAAGGGCGTTATATTATATTTGGAGCGAGTGATGAAAACAAAAAATCTGGGGCCAAGATCAAGATTCATGGAGATATAAGAGATGTGTTCTTTTTAGGATTGCTTCTATGCCTACCAACTCAGTATCTAAAACGCAACACCATCGCCAGGGTTCCCATCCGTACAGGTTATGCGAGACGGTGTTGAAGAGAGGCATGTTGCTCTTGTAGACAATAAGGATAGATGATTCATTAGCATTACACCACACTAGGTCTCATTTTCATTCATGTGCCGCTAGTTTCCAATTTACTTGGCCTTAGATATGTCTGCTACTTGATCTCGTATGTATATATAACACATAATTCAACAGATTTCTTCTATGTCGAAGGTTAAATATATATGCAGCATAAAATATAGACAAAAGGGAAAGCAATATCTAATTCAGCTAATGAGGAATCTCGCGAACACTACGGAGACCAAAACCAATTATCATGTAAACACTCTTCTATACCAGATAAAGGCGACGTCATATACTAACCTAGGCAGCCTGAGGTAAGCTCTTATTTAGTTAGTAGCTGACAATGAAATGCCTAGGATATCTAATAAGGCATACTATAAACCAAAGCAATGCCGGAGGAGAGGACTCAACAGGGCCGAGAACAAATGTTCGGTTTGGAAGCGCGAGGGGTGAACCGTCACATGTGTTTCATATGAGACATTTGAGGTAGGCTATTTATATGAGTGTATATCGACAGACAAGTGCTTAGTATGACTTTTTTCTATATAAGATATGGTTCCTTTAATATCGGCAATACGTTGATATTATGTACCACAAAAGCTTCTTCGAATCTCAGAAATGATATACATATACCAATTAGAGAGAAAGAATACGTTACCAAGATTACATGGACACCATCATTACGCGTTAAATTATAGGTATATTTCCTATATCCTGTATCATAACCTATAAAAGAATATGCTATGAGCCATATATGAAAGTCTTGTTAAATGCTTATGACCGGGAGAATAACTCAGTATCGAGAAGAACTACAACGATCAGGAGCCTATAATCAACTATAAGTAATAATAGCCTGAGGCACGCTACAGCTCATGCCATGGGACAGACAACGTATACTAGGTGGCGAAGATACAGCAAACATGCGGCAACTACCGCGCCCATATATAATTCGTTTTGACATCTCGGGCCTATTCAGTCATGTCAGTATTGATCTGAGTGGCACTCATTACCGGTGTATTTCTGGAAGCATGAAGGAATAGTAAGACCTATAAAAGCGCTTCATCTCTTCTTACGTGGAGACATGAGATATCAGATACGGGTAGTTTCAGCAATCCGGACGCAGGGACCCGATACACATTTATATTGTCGAGTACCTACGCCCTGCCTACTTTAGTCTTCGCTCTCGTTTATTATAGGTACTGAGCATGAACCCTTACTCACCGGTTTCTCACAGGTATCTCGCTTCAATTGTCCTTTTCTCTAATATCAGACACATCATTATGATAGTGTACTTGTGGTGGTTGACGAGAAAAGAAAACCTTATAAATTATGGTTCTTCTCTCTCACTCACTTCTCTCTCTCAGTTCCCCTTATTCCCCCCTTTTTTCTTCAGCATTCTCGTGTTATTACCTGAAAAGTCTTTTATTTTTTATTTTATTTTTTGACCACAACACTATCCTACCCAAAGTCACTCACTACCAAGTTTTTTGAAGAAAAAGAACCAAAAAGACAAGAAAATTTTGAAATCACAAGAAAATACTGTAAAAAAAGAAAAAGGAAAATGCCTTGCAAACTTGCTATAACCTCCATGTCCCTCGGCCGATGCCAAGCCGGCCACTCCCTCATCCACAAGCTTGACATGGCCCACCACCACGGCTACCGCGGCATCGAGCTCTTCCACGACGACCTCTCCGCCCTGGCCTCGGACCTCACCCCCACCACGGACACCAACGAAGAGGACAAAGAGCTCGCAGCCGCCCACCTCGTCCGCCAACTGTGCGCCGACCGCGACCTCACCATCATCTGCCTGCAGCCGCTGCTGCACTACGAGGGGCTCCTCGACCGGGCCGAGCACGCGTGCCGCCTCGCCCAGCTGACCCGCTGGTTCGCGCTCGCCCGCGCCCTCGGCACCGACATGATCCAGATTCCGTCGAGCTTCCTGCCGCCCTCGCAGGTATCGCGCTCGCGCGCCGCCGCGGTGGCGGACCTGCGCCTCGCGGCCGACATGGGGCTCGCGCAGCGGCCCACCCCCGTGCGCTTCGTGTACGAGGCCCTGTGCTGGGGCACAAGGTGCGATACCTGGGAGGAGAGCTGGGAGGTCGTGCGCGACGTCGATAGGCCCAACTTCGGCCTGTGCCTGGATACGTTTAATATCCTCGGCCGCGTGTGGGCCGATCCGCAGCGCGAGGGGGGCGAGGCCCCCGATGCGGAGGAGGCGCTAAGCAGGTCCCTGGCTAGGCTCACCGACCCGGCGTACTTCGATGTGGCTAAGGTGTTCTACGTGCAGGTCGTGGACGCGGAGCGGGCGCCGCCGGGGTTGCTCCCTGGTCACGGGAAGCGGGATGACGACGAGGAGAACTGGCAGCCGCCGCGTATGACCTGGTCGCGCAACTGTAGGCTATTCTACGGGGAGACTGATAAAGGGGCTTACCTGCCCGTGGAGCGGGTCGCTGAGGTCATCTTCCGGGAGCTGGGGTACGAGGGTTGGGTTAGTATGGAGCTGTTCCACAAACGAATGGCGGATTCGGACCCGGATGTGCCGCGTGAGCTGGCGGCAAGGGGGGCGGCCGCGTGGGTGAAGCTAGTGAGGGATATGGGGCTGAGGACTGAGGAGCAGGAGGAGAAGTTCAAGGCGAAGGTGCCGCTGTCACTGACTTTGGCACCGTTTGCTGAGGGGAGGGTTTCAGCATCACTGTGATGGGTCGGATATACCCACCCACCCCCTACCTGTTATACTATAGGGCTTGGTCTCTTTCTTCGGAAGGCTTCTTTTCTTCGCTATTATATTGGGGGTGAAACGGGAGCTAGAAGACAAAAAGTTAAGAATTTTGATTGTCACTCTTTTGTAGGTTGGAATTTAATTTTATTATTTCTTCTCTTCTTTAGCTAAGTACTCGTATGTCCGTACATATTAGTCTTAATTCTTTTGGTCACGATATGGAATATAACGGCCCGATTAAGCCAGTCTTATTACTCATTTTTCTTCTGTCCTAAACTCGGAAGTCGAAAAGTGAAATGTTATGTCAAATAGGGAGAAAGTAATAATGCCAGAAGGCATCTCGCAGGTTGCAAATTTCGATACATAAGATCTCAGGGGACGGTCGGATATCGACATGCAAGGAGGCTACTCGCGGGCGGGCGGGTAGCCGCAGATGCAGCGTTTTCTTAAGTTGGTGAGAAGGGATAGGGATAATGCAGCGAAATTGATGTGGTATCGAATCCGGGGAGGGATGGGGCAAACTATGTCTTACAGGAAACTGCTCGATACTAGCAGCATCCAAACGGCGAAAAGGGGATCTGCGATGCAGGTCTATGTATATTGGGAGCATATTCTTATATGTAAGTGGATCTTATCCCCTGCCTGGGTAACTTTAACGTAACATTTCCACTTGATTACATACAATCACAAAGTACCAGTACTACTTGTTCCATATATTGGACCTGGAAAGCCAATCTTAGTAAGGAACTGAGAGTGTGGTTATATGACGCTTTATCACAGGGGATGTAATCAACTTCAGTGGCATTATCGACTCTCTTTACTAAATCTTTTCGAATAGATATATTAGTGGAACCCAACGCCTCCGGCCGTAGAGTCTACCCCAGAAAAGATTTATGGCTAAGGGATATCAGAAGACCCAGACCCTTATATAGATAAGCGCGGAATGAATTTCTGTATATCCGTGCATGAATATGTCTTACTTCCATTTAAACAACAACTACGCGAAACAACTCCCGTTTCCCGTAGACTCTATGGACACCTCTGATTAGGAGATGCTATATAATGGACTAACTAACAGCTAAATCCACTACTATTCTACATATCTAGCCGATCGATACTATGCCTGCTCCGCACTATATTCTTAGGATAGGCGAGAACCGACAGTCTGAAGATCTGCGGGGAGGTCTTTGTGGCCATCCCCGAGAAGCGGACAGTGCCGTGTAACCATCGGTTCAGCCTCATGTGGACAGCATAGTCGAGTGGAAATCTCGGGATGTAACGAGCAGATTCATCGGTCCCGTTACTCGAGCTCCCGATTCGCCTATAGCCGGTCGCCGTATAACCATTGAATCCTACGTCTTTCTCTTCACTTACTACTAACTAGCACAATAAATTTACACCTGATAACTTGGTACCGCCTAGGCCCTACGTTGGTTTAGTCTGGCAACTCTCGCTTCACTTAGAGCTTCATTTATACGATCGATTTGACAAACCCCCTTTGCTGGGGTTAGAGAGTATTGGGAACTGAGGTAAGCCTATGTACTCATAGTTAGTACATGCAAATACTGGTTACCTACTTAAACAATGAGCCATTTTTTATTTGCCTCTTACTACATTATAAGCACCCAAAGTATTGCCTAATTAGATGCACAACATGTTTGCAGTGGCGGTATTGACGATCGCTTCTGTAGAGCGGCGGCGACCGCCCGGTGACCATTTTTACTACAGATATTTTCAGCTGAAGAATGCAGATTCTAAAGCAAGCCACTTAGATTAAATTAGAACGGGAGACTTGGTCGGGATTGAATTGCTGATATGGGGGTCACTTGGGTATCTATATTGTCTCCCTCTAACACGGTCCTTATCAGAATACATATATACATATCCTTAGTAATTTCATAATCTACATAGATAATCAAATTGTGTATGATCGTTCGGCCCACATAACTTTATCTACGTAGAACAGAAGATGCGTCTAAAGAATCAAGTTCAGATGGTAGTTTTATATCGAACTAAACAACGGAAACGTGAACAAGACACTCGTAACCACACAATTCTTCCCAGAGCCATAGCTTCTATTCTCGAACTCTTACCAATATATAATATTATATCGAATTAGAAATTGGATATCAAAATAAAAAAGTCCAGCGGCTGCTTGTGATTTGACGATAATGCAAGGGGTTATTTATGGAGTTCCGGTGTGTATATCGCTCCACACTTCAACGCCCTTAATTGCATGTAAGGAATTAATGTATACACAAAAGACCTACATAACTCCCTTGACGATAGTGTAGTAGGGAGATTTAGTCAAAGTACGACGTAAGCGGTTTTATCAAACATGGTTTATATCGGTATCTCTGACTGGCTTATAAAGTCGAAAGCTGGGTAGTTGACAAGAGATAAGGAAGGATGAATTATAGAATACAATCTAAGACTAAAGACGCCAAGCAGGGGTATGCCTGATAGTGTTGCAACCGCACAGGACGTTGTCATATTCGGAGGGATCCACCGACTTACAATTCGTAGATAGGACATAACTCTTTTTTTTTTCTCTATTGATGCAGGTTAAACTAAGTAATCCACATGTTTCCTTAAGCCACGTGAAATTTAAAGAGTTTACATATTGTACATAACTAGGTAACCTAAGTAACTTGGGTATGTAACTACAGTGGTTACCCCTGTTACAGCATACACCATATACAGCATATATATGGGATACAGCATACTTTTGCCATCCGCATATATTTTATATGGATAAA